>KL254621.1:613-22521 GCA_000699545.1 Podiceps cristatus | reverse complement strand
TTTTTTTTCCCCCCTTTTTAACTCTGTTACCCCCCAGGAGCTGCCACCGTGGCTGATGGGCTCGGCCTTGGCCAGCAGCGGGTCCGTCTTGGAGCCGCTGGCGTTGGCTCTGTCAGACATGGGGGAAGCTTCTGGCAGCTTCTCACAGAAGCCGCCCCTGTAGCCCCCCGCTACCTAAACCTTGCCATGCAAACCAAATATAGCCTAACTGATTCAACAAAGTCTATCCTGACACAGCTAAATGCACAATTATTCATCAAGGAAAAAGGGATCAAAGCCATACTGACAGCACAGAGAATTTTAGCTTGATAGTTCGTAACTGGTCAGGGGTCACAGAAGATGGGCAACTGAATAAGAGTTCCCATTACCTGACCACAAATGTCACGGATAATAGTAAGTATGAGTTACAAGGTATATCCTTGTATATGGTATTGGTCATTGGTCAAGCTGAAGCTGGAAGAATTCATCTGGTCCTGATGTCAGCATTTTTTAAGGGATACGTAAACACTGAGGTAAGTTCAGAAAACAGCCACAAAAAAGTTTTTGCTGGAGGAAGTGGGGGGAAATGCCTTCTGGTGAGAGACTTGAAAGCTCATTTGGTGTAATGCCTAAAGGAAAAAACTGGCAGCTGACTTGACTCTGTCAAAGTACTTATAAAGAAGAAAATTTTGGTTCCTAAGGGACTCTTTGATCTAACTGAGAAGGACATAATAAGAACCAATAGCAAAAATCTGAACGTATGCAAATTCAGATGACAGAATGAGTTCCGAGCAGAAAAATGCTTACCCACGGAAAGAAGCTGCTAAATGTCTCTACCATTCTGTGGAGCAGGGTTTCTCTGGCCAACACACAAGGACAGCACTATTGTAGTAGGACATAGAGGAGAACCAACTCAGGTTCCCTTCTGGCTTTATGAATTGATGCATATATGTGGTTTATAACTACAGAACAGAAATCTCACTACCCTGTAACTTTCATCACTAGTCGAAATAGCACAGACCAGGAAAATCAATGCACGTTTTCAGAGAGGGAGAGGAGCTAAATTGAAGGAAGTGTACTGGGGTGTGGTGCCAACTTGATTTCATAATGAGGGCTCAGATGGAATCTGAGGAATGAATTCTGCTACCTGCGGGTGCTTCTTTTTGAAACCGATGGTCTCGTCAGGTCACTTCTCACTTCTCTTTGGGGTTTTGAGTAGCGTATTCACTGTGTTCACATTACGTATTAGGCCTGTCTCTCCATCTCCTGTAGAAGCAGTTTCTAGCTACGATGAATTTCTCAAAATAGGAAAGGAAGCCTGGCATCCTGTCTGGTTAATACAAGCACAACTCAGAACTGCAGTTTTTCAAATGGTTTAAATCAACACAACTAGTTTCATTATTTGGCTTGTTTGCTGTTATTTTCTGAGTTGAAGGCAGGAAGAGTTGCTTTTTAAATTCTTTTGTGTAACTTGGTCTCTATTCTTACCTCTCTTGTTCAATGCTGGGATTGAAGAACGGACCTCCAAGTGCGTGACCCTCCACTGAGGGTCACTCTGGAGTTCTTTATTCATCTAACAAGCTACATTTACATTGATACTCCTTTTTTAGAATTGGGTAGTTTTACCTTTTTTTCAGTAAAAAATGATTAATACTTTCCTGTGGATACTGTGCCTTACCACAATGTATGTTTCTTTCCACAATATTTTTCTATTTGTAGAGTAAGCCTATTTTTGCCCATGTTTTATGACTGTATGAAAGCTTGAAAACCATAGAAAAAAGTTAATTAAAAGCTCCCAAAAACATTTTGTGACTTAACTTGGGCTCCAAACCTGTGAGTTCAAAGACCATTTTGGATCTTGAACTGGCAGACAGTAACACTCAGTTTAAATATTCCCTGTTGGATGCATCATTCTAACGAAAACACAGCCATGGTCTGGTTTTTTTATCTACTGGAGGAGTTCTCGCTTTCTAAAGACCTCCTTGTTCTCTACAAAAAGATATATAATATTCTACTGCAATCTTAAAGAGATGAATTTAGGGTAGGGGGTTTCCCTGTATCTTAGGGGAATTTCTCCTTAAGCCACAGAGTACTGTGGTGGTTTTCAGTGGCCCCAGCACAGACTTTTCTTCTCCACTTAATAATCAGAACCCATTAGCAAGGCTTAGCGTATCCAGATTGATCTTGCTCAAGTTCTTATCTCTGTCTAGTTCCATTAGTGCAAAACAGGGTTCTGCAGTGTACAGGGGACACCCCGCTTTCCTCTGGCATGATCCTCCCTGCCTCAGATTCTGCTTTTTTTTTTTTTTTTTTTTTTTTTTTTTTTTTCCCCCATATAGACTAAAGAACCCCACAAGCTGATTTTAAGACATCTCAGGCCACTCTGACAGTGGGCAGAAATTTTCACAACATGGATAGGTAATATTGTTCCGTGATTTATAACTGCTATGATTTAGAACTAGTATGCTGGACTTATTATACCCAAAGCTTTCTCATAAACTATGTAGTCACTAAAACATCTTACATACCTTTCAGATACCTACAACGCTTCTAGATTGAGCTAGTTTTATGGTTCTTTACAGTGAAAGTACAGAGAGAAGCATTTCCAGAGGTTGATTCCTCCCACCTATCTATTTAGGATAGGCTAAATCGTACTCCAGAAATACTGGTCTCCTTCTGCTCACAACAGACAATGAACTTTGACTATGATGTCCTCAGTGAGTTCAGGGTTAAGTGAGAATGAATCCATCCATGAATTACTAGCCTGCCTTTTCTTCTACAATCAACATTTTATTGGGGATTTTATCAAAATAAAAGATATTACTGATTATGAAACAATTAGCTGTATAAATAGGGATAGTTCAAAATTTTGCAAGAGCGTCACCTGTAGAGATGCACTTGGGCATCTGCAGACATTTTGCAAAAAAATGTTTATAGGAGAAAACACCTTTGCAGATCAGATACATCTAGACCCAGGTAAGTGGTAGATGGTATTAGGATCTTGCAGGATCAATTTTAGGAGTGGAGTTCTTGTTCTGAGCAGCCCAGTAGTTATTCTTCTCCTAAGAAAGTCAGAGCTTTGCTAGCTTGAGGATGGGCACAGAAATCTAGCCATATTTAGCTCTAAGAGAATGTGTGTTTCACTGGTAGAGGAGACAGCTATGAGAGGATGGCTTTAAACTAGAGAAAAAATGTTTCAAAGTGGAGGGACAATTTAAATTCTTTAACCTCCGTTTGTATTAGCTGCTTCTTGGCTTCTAGTGTCTGAAAGCTTCTTGGCATGTGCCCTGCCTGGGGTCGAGTAGGACGTGGGAGAGATTGTGCTTGGATGTCTGGAGTACTACCACTTGGGGGGGAAAATGTGTAGCATTCCAACAGATATAATTAATGACAAGTGTTGTTGTCTTTCTCCTGTGCCATCCACCCACTGGCTGCCTGGTGCTGACCCCTTGCTGTCCTGCTGACCTCTCCAAAGTTTATTTTAAAAAGGCATCCTTGCTTTCCCAAACTTTTCAGTTAGGCTTCCCTTGGGCTTCTTGTTCAGTGCATGCCCAAAACTATGCCTGTGTCCACTGCTCAGTGATCAGACACAAGTGTTTCCATTAGAGGGATGATTAATGGAACCTTCCTTGGGAATGGGAAAGGGAGAAGTGGGTAATACAAGTCAAGAAACGTGTTAAAACTGAACAAAGGAACTTTGTTTCTTTGTTTCAAAAATGACTTCTTTTTCAAGTATGCCACAAATTGCCCTTACTCGCTTGGGTCCTGCCCACATCAGTAAAATGCTACAGCTGTTTCTGCAGTGGTGTGGGCTTGAGAGAAGTTTGTGCTTTCAAACCACATCGTAGCGACTGACCACATCAAATAAATCTACCGGCTGAATTGGATTCTGTGTGGGCAGTTTTAATAGATAGAGGGTTCCGTGCTGTGTAGTGCAGGTGCATAGAGTTTTCTACATCTAAATGAAAAGTAATAAAGCAACGTACAGGACTGGAGTATATACAGGAATCCAAACTGTCTATTAAGAGTGCGCAGCTGTCAAGTTACTCCTGCTTGGTATCATTCTCCAAACAGAAAACTGCATGACCCTCATTTGCATGATGAGGATCACAAATCAGTTTCTTTCTGATCTCACACCTCACCTCACCTGTTAGAGGCAAAACCCCATTTCTTCCATTTGCATTAGGCTCCATATTTAGCTCTTTGGACGCCCAGGGATCGCATCCGCCCTGTCAGCCAAGGCAACCTACAGATTGAAACAGCGCAACAGTGAAATGGGCATGATAACTGATTTTTCACTGCTGAGGGGAACTGGTGAAAAACATGAATGAGGGACAGAGAGAAATTATCTTGGGAGGCAGCTAGGAGCTCTCTGCTGCTGCTTCCCTGGGAAAGCGGAAGGCGGGAGTTTCCAGCACTACCAGGTAGGACCTTCCACAATGCTTTACAAGGAAGAAGCTTTGCTGTTTTCCAGGAGAAATCAGTGCTTTTGTTGATTCCTCTTTTCAGTCTAACAGTGTATTAAGAGCTTTGTAGAGACATCAATAAAAAATGTTATCTTCCCACAAGCCAAACAGTGCAGGCAGCTCCTCTGCCTGCCAAACTTTGCTGCTCATCAGATACAATCAACTCTGACTACTTGGTAAGTTGTTATTCTGCATGTGCATGTCGTATTCTTTATGGAATCATTTTTTTAGGGCTAGAGCTTGATCCTATTGCCAAATCAGAAAAACTGGGCAGTTGCACTGTGGCACAACAGGAAGACTGAGGTATGGGGCTGGAGCTGCTGTTTTCCACTCCGCAAACCAGGTCTGAAGCTCCTTTGTTATCTGTACAAAACATGTATTAATTCCATGTTTTATTCGTTAAACCAGTTCTACAGATGTTCCTGCCCTCTCCCATGGCCAAACCCCACTGGGCACGATGTGCTTGTGAAAGGCTGGTGCTGGCCGGGACCTCCATTTGCTTGCACAAAGGGAAGGCCTGCCCCTCCCCTGCATAGCAATGGCATTCTGCTTTTACGACATCTGGGCCACTGCAGCTGTTATAAGGAGGGGTTTGCTCTTTTTAGAAATTATTAGCAAAGTAAGCATGTTGTTTATTAAAATATGTAGTGTACATTGTGAACTTGTAATGAAGATACAAAAAATATCAGCATGTGATTCTGACAGTTTATTGAAAACTTCTTCCTGCCCCTACCCCAGTGCAGGGTGGGAATTACATTTTGATTGAACATGAAACTTAAAAAATACATTTTTTTTTACTTTTGTGTTTTGCCTTTATAATTCAAAATAATTTATATTCAAAATAGAAACATTATGTGTTAAAATTATGTATTGAAAATAATCTCAAATTATTGGGGAAAATTATTTTACTTTAACTCTTCATATATGACCAGCTTTGATGAAATCCCTGAAATAGATAAAACACAAGAGAGCTAGTGATCACAAAGAGCAGCTAAGACTTCATTTTCTTATGTTTCCTGAAAAGCCCTGTTCATGTACATGTGCATTGTAACTCAATGTGCAACTGCTAGTAAAGCTGATGCCAGTAGCATGGCTTTTAACCAGGCATGATATTGTGAATAAGAACTAGAAAAGATCAAGTGTTAGTAATATAGCATTATAAGAAGCATGGATGACTATATGAGGGAACAACATTTGTGTAAGTACTGCAGAAGATACTTTCTTAAGAATAACAGTTCATTTTAATATAATTTTTCCCATCTTAATAATTAAACTGTTATTTCTCAGTCTGTTAAGTGTAGTCATGACAAGGTTTTTTCCCCTGAGATTGCTGAGCTTTTGTCACCTACCATTCTTCATTTCTTTTATTTATATATAGATTTTTTTTTTTTAACTGCATTTGGATGATTGATACTCATTCATTGTATTGTTAATTGTTGCACCCTTACTGGAGAAGACTAACCAGCTCTGTCAGTTCATTACTGCTTCTTCTGTTTTCTTTTGTATGATTAATACCCATTGTTGATGCCAAGTTACAGTTCAGTCAATTGTGGCTTAAAGACAAGAATGAGATTAATGTTAGGGAAATATAAATTATTATCCAATTTGCAGCGGCCGTTGATTTTAATGAAGTAAGTTTCTTTACTAAGTACATGTGTGAATGATCAAATACCTCCAATGGTATCGCTAGAAAGAAATGCCACTGCTTTTCACAGCATTTGTGAAAGGGAAAGTAATTGTACCATATCATAAACTTCTGATTTGAGTAAAATATTTTTCAGCCTTATAGGATCTTAAATTGAGTGGAAACAAACAAACAAACAAACAAAATGATAGATCATAGACCTCACCTTCGCGGCAAGTGGGTTGTTCCAGTGCTTTAGAGTCCTTAATGTTGTTGTGTGACTTGCATCTTGTGAAGCCTCACCTAGAAATACACAGTGGTTCGCACTTTTGAGATGATATCTATAGACAGAGCATTGGCCATACTCTTCACATCTCTTCTAGACAGGCACATGGCTTTTTCAGATCTATAATAATTTGCTTCTGGCTGCCAGGCAAGGAGAAAAACTACAGTTCTGAGGTAGGAGTATGGTCTACAGAAATACTGCATTTTCCTGAAAGAACTGAAAGTTTTTCAGCATTTGAGCTTCTCTTTTTGTGTGTAGTCCATAGGAGAAAGACTGTTCGGCATATATATTTCTAAAAATGAGGGTGAATATTCCCACATAACAAATAATGGGGACAAAATGGGTTTCATAGTGGAGCAGGTTGAAATGCAATAGGCACTGGGGCGCATTAGGAAGCCTTCTCTTTTACTGTTGGTCCCAGGCTCTTTATTGTTTAGCTGGATGTGTGTTGCAGTTTAGCTAGGACACACAAGAAAGCTATTATCCTCACTATGGGGATTAAGTTATCTTCTTTCTGTAAATTCTTCAAAAGTATTCCTCATTTATGGGGAAAATGGTTAGATAAACATGAAAGTATTCCTCATTGATGGCTGGCTGTTCCAGGGACTTGCTTTATTTTTTGTTAGAACCATTGTAGTCCTACCATTTGCAGACTGACACTGGTTTGCATCGCAGTTTGGATGATCTCCTCCAGTTGTATAATCACAGGCCAGCATGCAGAGTCTGTGGGTGGTTTTAAGAGATTTTCTAGGCTTCTTTTTTCAGGAGTTTGATGTCCAAACATTATATGATTTGTTTATACTGATTTCATTGTGAAGGAAAGAATAAGTCTGATCTCCTCCTCTCTTTATTGTAACTTGATAGCATGACAGTTACCTCAAGCATGGTTTCAGTTAGGTCTTATTTGTGTCTGAAGAATATTGCTGTATAATATGCATGGTTATGAGTGTATTTTCTCCACTACTCGTGGCAGCCTTAAAAAGCTAGTGTTTCCCTTATGCTATGATTGTATTGTTTATGTGACATCTAAAAGTATTAAATTCTTAGAACTAACTAAGACTGGGCATAATGTTTTACTACCATTTAGGTTACATCATTACTATTTCTGCTTTTATTGTGAGTGTGTTGATTTTAAGCAACTTAGTTTTACTCTATCATGGCAGAGTAAAACTGCTTGTAGCCTGATCCTGGAAACCTTTTCATAGGGCTTGCATACATGATCACGCTTATAGGAATCATTTGCGTAAGGAGAGCTTGAGTAATGAAGGATTATTATTACTATTTATCTTAATAAAATCTTCTATTAAGATACAGCTGTATATTAACATGTCTCATATGGAAAAATATTAGACAAAATAGCATCCTGAAGGCTTTTTTTCTTAGCTGTGGTTGGAGCAATTGCTAGTGGTTTCTGTGCTTTACACAGTAACATAGACTTACCCAGGAAACGTGAACTCGGACACTCTGTTCCTTCCCCAGCCTTAAGGTATTCATAACGTGTCACAGGAGACTGTCTAAATGGAAGTACATCTATTTATCTACCTTACCAAATAACCAGAGCCACTGTGTAACAAAAATTTAAAATACTCAGGGCTGCACCAAGAAAGCATGAGAAGGACTATTATTTCATCCTACCACTTAAAGAAGACACTGAAAAGCAGAAGTAGTGGATTGCAGTTCTTTGGTGTTAAAGTAATAACTGGGTAAAGAACAGAGATTGTCTAGGGAGCATGGGGTGACCCTCAGGATAGCTCAGTAACTGCTGTGATCATTAGCTTATGGAGTCAGGCTCTTCCTTACGCTCTTTTCTTTGACCCGTGAATGTTGAGTTATTTTTTTCTGCAACAGCTGAATCTTCCCTATCACTGATTCTGGGAGTGAGATTGTCACCTAGGAGGCGGGATGTGTGATTTGTTGGCTTAAAGCTAAGATATCCAAAACCTAAATCTCTTGTACTCTGGACAAGCGTTCTCACATCTGTGCCATTGACAAAAAGGACAGTCTTGCCTCCAACCGCTTTTCTGGTGGTCATCTTCTCTGTGAAAACTGTGAGCTCAGGCCTGTCAAAGAGCTGGAAGAGCCAGCTGTCTTGAGGAGATCATCTGTAGATACTAGCTGACCAAGCTGCCAGGTCCTCTATGTGTGGTCCTAGCTCTGTAGCTGAACTCCAGAGAGGAGCAGGAGCTCACCTCTGGGCTTGGAGTACCTTATTGCCATACTCAACATGTAGCTTTCTTGGGTGGTTCTTCAGAGAAACCTGGCTGACCTCTTAACATTGAATAAAGAAACCGAGTACTTAACTTCAGACCTTTGATTTTATTCCAGCGATGTGCTATTTAAATCTTTGCTTTTACAGTGCCTAATTTGTAAGCACCTGAATTCTTTATTGAATCTAATCCTGACAGGTTATTTTGTAACTAGCAAGATTTTTGAATAAGCTCTTCTTGACAGTTGTGGTTAATGGATTTTAATAATAGGTGCTAGGATGAAATGATAAAATAGCCGTTAGCAGATCTGCCAGACTAAAAGCCAGCTGTTTGGTATAGTTGTTGGACATATATCTATATTTTTGACTGTAACTGTAAATGGAGGAAAAGCAGGTCCATAGTTGCAGAACTCAGTTAATCAGAGTCAAGGAGTGTCTAATCTGCATTGCTGAGCTGCCAGTTGGAGAGGTTCCTGAATTTAAGAAGTCAGAGTTCTTAAGGAAATCTGGTTCCTGCCTGTTAATGTTTCTCTTTAAGCCCTTTTTGAGCTATGTAGTATCCAAGGTATACCCTTCTTACCAGTGAAGCATGTAGGACACCGTTCACGGTGCCTGATCCATCCCACATCATTAGTACTCTTTTTATATTTCTACCTGTATTGCAGTAACAGCCAGAAGTAGAAGTTAATAACTGTAGAGCAAATCCAGGTCCACACAGCCAGTTCCTACTTAAATCAACATACAAACAGTAGTAGAAGCTAAATCTGAGGGTGGATTTGGCCTTTCTGTAAAAAAGGGGAGCTTCAAGCAGTGGAAAAAACAAAATAATCCAATAAAAAGTACATCTGCCACTTCACAAAATGAATAGGAAGATTGCTGGTATAGATTTTAGATGAAGACTAATCCTTCACCTCAAGATGCATTTGCTAAAGAAATGGTTGAATTTGTGTGTAAAATAGCAGCACTGGACTAGGCAGGGAAAAAATATGTTGTCATTTAACTTGATAGCTGGAGTGATGAGTCACTGATGGCAGATTAGTTTTTTATTTCACCTTTAGGAAATACTCAAATGCCCTCACAGGATTTTGAAGTAAAAAGAGAAGCAATGAAGTCATGCTATTGCTCCTATATTGCAAAAAGGCAGGTTAAAATATTTTACTTTAAAAAAAAAAAAATATTAAGAATATGAATATAAGCTTGAAAAGGGATAGAGAGAACAGAAATAGTATAGCTTTTTTATTGCTAGATAAACAGGTTTTTTCTTTCCTCCTTGCTGTATAATAAAGGCAAACTTTGGGGCACTTGTAAGGTATTCTCATACTTGAGACAGAAAGCTGAGTATAAGTGTAAAGCTCAACTTCTCTCCTGTACTAAAGGGCTAGACAAAGTACAACTTGCATTTTAGCAAATTGAGCAGCATCTTCCAGGTTTTCCAGATATTGTCAGAATCCTCAGATCAAAATGGTAAATTGGAATTTATACATCTAATCTAAAATTTTAAAAAATCTGTGGAAAAGGTTCTCTTTTTAAATATTAACCTTTCCAGTCACTGCCTTCTGTCAGAATTTGTGGAACTTGCCATACACCAGCTCTCCCCCAAAAGTGGTTTTATTTTGCAGTTCTCCTCTAATTCCAGACACTGAGAGCTGGGATTGCTGGACGCTACGGGCTAGTAAGGAATGTATAGGAGCTTAACAGCAGGAGCAACAGGCCCAGGTTAAAAATTCAGTGACCAGGAACAAATGTGCCCTTTATTTCATCTCCCAGCTAAAATCCTAGGTACAGTTTATTGGCTTTAAACTTTTCTCATTTAGTAGAAAACTCTAAGCTTAGTGTTTCTTCTTAATCACAGCCCCTTTAAATGGGACATATATGGCTCTATAAATTAAGCTAGCACAGAAGTATTCTTTGTTTAAAAGACTTGGAAATTGTTTGATAGTTAACTATTAAGTGGTACCTAAAATACCTGGAATTTCCTCTGAAGAAGTGTATACCTCTACTAAGAATGACAAAATCAAATTTACACCACAGGTTATGGAAATGTACTATTTGATGGTCCTAAAGTCAGGAGCTAAGTCTGTGTCTGAAAAATACTGAGCTGAAGTGGTTCTTCAAGGTCAGACAGCAGATTAGTGGTAGGGTCACTGTTTTTTGAATGAAATAGATTTTTTTATCCTACAAAACATACCAAGAGTTCAAGCATTCACTCTTCACATTCACTTTGAAATGAACTAGAAACCTCCTGAAATGTTTTCATGCAGAAGAACAAGCAACAAGGAATGTGCCACCGCAAGCATAGTCATTAGCCCAGTGGTTATGTATGGCGCTTGCCTGTGATATTTTAACTGGAGAGTCTATCTAGACCTAGAAAATCTTCTCTTAAAACTGACATATACTCATAAAGACTTTTGTTTCTTGATTTAGTGCTTTCCTGAGAAAGAAATTTGACCAGCTCTCCTCCTGACTCCTAGTTCAGTGTCCTATGGAGCTGGTCCTATGTCCTCCCCCCTAGCAAGTACATACGAGTCCCCTCTCTGATGAGTAGCAAGATCTGTAGCATCTTCATAATACTTCTGATGTACTTTTCTTCTCAAATTTTGCGTCTTGACATATAAAGGCTGGAATGAAGGATATGGTGTTGTGCATACCCAAGTGAAGGCAGGGAGCCAACAAAATGCTGTTGTAATTACAAGTGAACATTCTTGTATCATAAAACTGCAAAGAAAAAGCTATAAATCAGAGCTGGCCTGGTGGTCCCTGGCAGCAAAGCGCAGGAGATTTGAGCTCATTCCCTGAGCTAGCCAAGAGTGGGATCCTCGTGGAGACAGCAGCTCATTCCAAGGGAAGGGCATTCCTCGTGTCTCCTGAGTGATGGTCATGAAGCGCTGATTTTGGTGGGAGTCAAATCCAGCCTTCAGCCCTGCAGGAGTGATAGTCTGAAAAGTGCTGGCCATTGTGGAAAATAAAGCAAGTTGAGAATCAGAGGAATTTTATCTTCAAGAGCTCTTGTGCATGCGTTTAGGAGCCTACTGCTTTCAGTGTTAGGCTTGTGCTATTGTCCAAATCCCATATCTGATCACATATTGTTATATTGTTGTACTTCCGTATGTAAGATTGTCCTTTAATTCGGGTATCTATTTTCATGTGTCCATACACTCACTCATGACATCAAGCTGTGCTAAAACTGTTTAATGGGCATTAGAAAATTGAAATTAAGTAACACTATCCAAAACGTGTGGACTGAAGTTCCTGCCACTAATGAACATGGATTCAAACTTCATTTTCAGTTAGAAATGGGTTTTTCTTCTATCTTGGAACATTTTTCCTTTTTTCTTTCTCATATCTCATGAGGATGGAGTTCTTTAAAAATCATTGATCTGTCTGGATAATTTACCAATTAAAAAAATAAATAAGTAAATAGTAGGAAATTATTAAAGCTGTTCGTATTGGGCAGTTTTCTAGAAACTTTCTTTAACATAAACTCTGGGGTGGGGGCTGTTTCCTGACTCTCTGAAAGGTGTGGCTTGAGCTGGGCCCACATTTACAATCAGTTAGGGAGGGGCAAAACTAGATGATCTACTGTTGTTAAAATAAAATAAATTAATAAAAAACCAAAAAAACACAACAACCCCCCCCCACCAAAACCAAAATCCAAAAAACCTGAGAGTGTACAAATGATTACAGCAAAACAAACCCCAAATTGACAGCTGCACAAACAGCAGTTGCCCAGCAGTGGTAGTCAGCTACTAGGAATGCCCAGTTTCCCATCAGACTGGTAAGAATTTATAATTAATATCACATTTGGGAACTCTTCTGTAATGAAACCACAATTCAATCTGGTAAACTGAGTATGGGGAGGTAAAGGAGAGAGGGCACAAATTCAGAGTCTCACTTTGTCAAGTACATTATCTCCCTGTTGATAGCAGTATGAGACCAAGACAGACAGTGTTTTCCAGAATCAGCCCCATAACTGGTTTAAGAGCTGCAATCCTGAAAGGTGAAGGGCTCTTTCCCGAACAGATGTGACCCCCTTCAACTCTGATAAACTTCCCGAAAAGATGAGGGAAATCTGTACCACACAGGATGTGCTCAGCACATTGAGGGATTGAGTTAGTAATGTCCCTGATAATTGTGGATACCTCATTGTAGGAGTCAGTTTTTATTTAAATTTTTTTAATAGGAGTATACACATCTGTCTTTATACCCAGCAGCTTTTCTGGCCCACATGAAGTCCTCTGTGAGTTTCCCCAACTGAGCTCAGTGGGATCTCTGTCAGCTGCAAGATTTATGTCATCTTTTTCAGTCCTGAGAACTGTTCCTTAAGCTTTTCACATCTGGATTTAATTGGAAAGACATTAAAAGACATTAAGTGTGCTGGAAAAGCATATTTTAGAGAAGATCTTTATAGGCACTTCCATTAAAGGAGCTGATGGTTGTAGGTTAAAATAGGATGAGGACAAGCCATCAACAGTTAGCAAGGACAAAATTACATTATGAACTACTTCAGATGAGAAGTTCGGCCTGTAGCTCTTGGGCCTGGCCCCGATCTCACTCAAATCAACTTCAACTAGGAGAAAAATACCAGTTAATGCAGTGTAAAAATATCCTGAGATCAGAATCAAAAATGTTTGCTTTTTGGAAACACTCAGATTTCTATTTACATGCTATATATGCAAAATGTAACACTTTAGCTGTCAGTCTGGATTTGGTACCTCACTGGATGTACATTGCACACTTGTAAAATGAGACTCGGAGAATGAAGAGGGGGATTGATCATTAGTGCTCTGAGAGTGGAAGAACCCTTCTCTGAATGCCGATATGCAGGCCACAGGAGCAGAGTTACACAGAAGCAGAGGTATGAGTACATGGGCTTCATTACAGATGTTGTAATGCAAGAATCTACAGCCTCATCTGAACTCCCTCATTGCTCCAGCTATAATGTATTGCTTGAAGAAGCTAATGGGCAGTCCTTTGCGTTAAGTGTAATCTATTGGTTCTGTGTTCAAATCAAAGATTCTAGTGATGTTTAGACTGAAAAGCATTTAAAATTTAAGCTAATGGTCTTGGTATGAGAGAACAAACTTACTTTCATTTTAAAATTGCTAAAACCAAGGAAACTGATATTTAGGAAATTACTCCCATGTCTAAAGCAAATTGTACGGTCTTTAGAAATAGAAACATGTCAAGCTTTAAGGAACAAAAACGTATTTTTGTAAAACATTGGGGGGAAAAAAGTATTCTTTAGAATATTTCGGCAAAACAAATTTGTTAGATGCTCTCACCTGCCCTCTTCTCTTAAGAAGGAGTTTTTTTCTCTGCTATGTCATGGAAAGTGTTTAACATTAATGAGATGCTGGATGATAATGATGGGAATGAGGCATTCAAATTAAAATTGCGGTTGCAGTGAAGACTGTTCTATCATTATTCTACCAGTATTTTCTATCATTAAATAATTTTTTTTTTTTTTTTTTAGAATATCCCTCTGTCTATCTTGAGCTATGATAAAATGCATGTAAACTAGTAAAACTGATTATTACTTTTATTGTCTTAGCTTTGGCCAGCCCTTTATGTGCTCATGCACTCTCTCTCCTCTTCAGTTTCCTTCTCTTTAAAAACAGGAATGATAAAACTACTTCTGGTTCTTAGTACCATTTTGTTTCATGAAGAAAAGGATATTTGTAAGCAGAGGTGAAAAGTATTTAAACACTAGTGAGTGTGTTTTACAGGTTCAGTTTACTTTACATGGAAGAGTAACAATGTTGTAAGCATTGAGGAATACTTGATAGTTTGAACTTTGTTTAATTTTGGTGTGGATCTTTGAGAATTCATAAATATATTTTTTTGACCACTCTGCATGAGCAGTTGCCTAAGAAAACCTCTTAAATAACAAATAAATGCTTATATGTTGTTTAAATACAGCTCAGTTTAGAGCTCATTCATTTAGTTAAAACAGTTCTGGCTACGTCTAGACCATTCATATGGGTCAGGGCCTGTTCTCTGGTGGGGAATGACATGGTCTTTACCTCATTTATGTACTGCTAGCTATGTAGTGAAGGCTGTGGTTGTGATGTTAAAAACAGGATGGAACTGTGGAGGTCAGACAGATGAAGAAGATTGTCTATTGCAGCATATTTTAGAAGTCACCAAGAACTCTTACACTGCCAAAACCCTCAATCCACCTATTTAAAATCAAGAGCTCAAAATCTCCTGCAATACAGATAGGGTTAATGACAGTTGACTTGCAAATCTATGGCCGTGATATGGAGAAATGCCTATAAATAAATAATTAAATAATCCAAATTGTTCTGAGAACACAGCTGACAAGGATATTTTCCAGCCATCAGTGATGAAAGAGACAGTGATTCATGGCCTTTCTTCCCTGCTGGTGCAGGATTTTGCCTGAGGATATACATTCTGCTGGTTTCAGTTTTAGGTTTAAAGCCATGTTGTTTAAAATCGCCTATAATTTTTGTCTGCAGCTTCTCAGCCATGCTTGAGTGTCGTCTCAATTGCACTATTTAAACCTCTACCTACCCACACAATAATTGGCCATGTAAATGCTCTCAATTGGAAGACTCTAATTATTGAAAGCACCTATATTACTTAGATGTCTACCTTCTTCTGAAAGTTAGTCTTAAATAGCTTTTGTCACAAAATTAGAAGCCAGTTAAATTTGAAGATTAATTGCTGTCTGGTGAAATTCTGTTGTATATATTTAATCTAAAAGCTTGGAAATTTAATTTTAAAATATTTTTCTCCATGATGGTAAGTTAGTTGTGGTAATACATGATTCTTTCTGTCTTTGTTCTTTCAATTGTAACAATTGAAGAAAAAATACGAAGTTTTGAATCTAGAAAGAAATTTATTTTAAAAGAATTTCCAAGTTTCTAGACCAGAACCAGTAAAGACTGAAGAGTATACACTGAAAGGTATTGAAAATATCTGACAAAAGATGCTTGATTAGGACTTATTGTAACTGCTGACACTGGGACTGAACTTTCACACCTCACTTCATGGTCAGAGGACATAGACACACCTCAGTAGATACTGGCATTGAACCTGAAAGCTCTATCAAGATGTTCATGAAGGAGTGCCAACTCACTGGTTTCCACAGAGGCAAAATTTAGCATTTTGTTAGCACTTGAGAATATGTGAAAGGGAAGGAGTCTGAGAAGATACAGATTTGAGAACATTTCTTCCCCAAGTTCCATACAGATCTTTCAGCAATCCCTTCCTCTCTTATTTCCACCCACAAAGAACACAACCTAAACTTGGCAATCAGACTAGCCTCTCCACACTGGATTGGTCTCTTACATGAGTCCACACTGGGTTAATCTCTTACTTCAGCATTACATTGATTATGTCTGACTGTATTATTTATTAAATACTCTTCATAAGAAGGTATAACTTTTAATTATTTTAAAAATTAGGTGCTGTTCAGTATAGTTTTCTCTGTTTGTGGCTAGAAAGTCTTGAATCACCATTAAAGTAATAGAACTGTCTCACCTCAGATGATCATGCAGCTTTTTCTTGGGCTTTGAGGTAATGCTTTTCCATTCATTATATCTGGAATAATTGTATAGTCCCAAGAATGGTGGTCAGATTTCTAGTGTGGTGGTTCGCTTGCTAAAATAAGCCATACCTAATTGACTCTCTCTACTGTTAGCTCAAGCAGTCTACTTAAGTAGATTGTTGAAGATGAAAATCTACAGAAATAAAATTCTGAATGTTGAATATTGTCTTTCACTCCACCTACTTCTTGGAATATTGAGAGGCATGAAGGAATGAGTACACGTGTCCAATAAAGCCAGGTGGAAGAAGGTGACATGCACGCTGTTGATAGAAGCTCTGCTTAATATATTGGAAAAATTGTTCAAGAACAGTTAATCCTTACATTAGGATTACCCCCAGAAAGCTGGCAAGGTCAGGCTGTACGTGGATTGTGTGTCATTTAAATGCTGGCTGCATGAGTTGCCTGGGGGTAGCATTAACTAACTACTACGTGGGACTTGTTCTAAGCTACATCTGTGAATCATCACTCTTTGTTTGAAGATACTGGACTCCTTCTATCCTCCGAGCTCCTTCTCTTGACAGGTGCAATCAGTAGCCCTAATTGTAGTGCCTATCAGGTGACTATGCCTTTGTGCAGAGATTAATCAGTTTGGAAAATGCTATTTCCATGTAAACTGCAGGAGTTAATCAGATTATAACCCTGTTTTTCATGCATATGATAAACTGTGTGAGGAAAGGGCTTAAAGTCATTTAATTAAGGTTTACATTGTACAGTGTGAAAAGCCTTTCTGAATTTAATTTTTAAACAGATGTTAACATTGGTTCACATGAAATCTAATCAACTGAGGAGAACAGCACATTGTGAGGAAAGTGGCAAAAACTCCTAGCAGAAGTTATTGTTTGTGATATAGTAAATTCATTCACAACAGAAGCTGTGGGGAAAAGGGATTTGGTTGCAATACCTATCACCTAGTTTTTACTTAACATATGTGTGGCCAAGCTGGTAAATCCAAGACCACGAAATAGATACGTTAAGGAGTCAAATTTTACCTACTTTGTGTGTATGTATGTAAGCCTACACAAGCAAATGTATCTTCCTTTTGGGTAAATCTGTATGCATGCAAGTTTGGTTGTGGACAACTTAAAGCCAGGTGGAAGCTCGGTCAAAAAATTATTCATCAAGACAATGCAAAAACAATCACCAAGAACAATAATTTTAAACACATACAAATTTAAATAGTTGCTTAGCTTTGGGACACTAAGTCCTCAAACTCACCTCAACAGCTGTGATATTGTTGGGGTTTTTTCAATAGCCTTTAAATGTGAAATTTAAATCCACATATTAAAAAGTCATGAAGTGCATCTCATTACTGATGCAGACAGCTTTGCTGCAGTATTATTGCATGGATGATATTGCCTTTTGAGGCCTCAACTGTCAGGGAGAAGGGAAGAACCTCTCTGCTTTGGGGGACATTTTTTCTCTTGGCTTAGAAAACAGATGGACATTGATTGTGTGTAAACACACTTGCTACTAGTTTTGTTCATGCATTAACTCTGCTGTTGTCTAGGCTTCTGGCTTGCAAGTGAAATTGAAGACTAGAGTTAGGTCAGTCTATCATTTTAACCTGTCATGCAAGCATTTTCTCAGGCGTAAACTTGGGCACAGCCTGAGACTTGTCCATGTATATGGCATGTGGCTACAGGCAGTAGGATTAAAATGAATTAATGATTTGACTCTGCAAACTCAACCATGAACTACAACTACTAAAGACAGTAAAATCTCGTCCTTCATAACCAACTCTGCACCTTGACTTAATTCAGTTTTGCAGTGAAACTATTTCTGCCCATAATTTTATGTCCTCAGAAAACACTGATCAGTGCCAAACTGAGTGTGTTTTTTTACGTACTTAGAAAACTGATGTTAGGAGACATATCACCATTAAACTAACAGTATCAAGCAGTGTGTTTATTAGGATTGTCTCAGACCTCCTTGGTAAAGTCAACTGGAAGGGCCACAGAGAACAACAAACTTTTACAATTTTCAGTTTAATGGAATAATCTGAAATGCAATATAGATTTAAGAGGAAAGACACAAACCACATACTGTGCTAAAACAAACATGTGAAAATTTTATCATGAGGATGTGGTTCTTAAATGCACATGGGCTCGTGTAGTGCCTGTCTGCCGTTCTTGCTAAAAGAATGATCTAATGTTACTAGATTGTCATTATAAAACACTTAATCCCCAGAGTGAGAAACAGGAAGAATATTCACAAGTTTCAATGCTATTTACTAATTGCCAATTGACTTGAGGAAAGCTAAAAAATGACTGGAAACATCCATCCCCATCCTGATGCACACAGATACTAGTAATGGAAATGGCAGCCAAGACAAACAGCGAGCAGTGCGGTGCATCCTGTTGGCATCGTATTTTTGGCACTGTTGTAGCTACACAGAAAACAAGTGATACAAGAAATGTGTAAGGACATCTGTTCTGTAACCTATGGGGCTTCACTCACAAAACAGTTGTAAAACCTTCTGGGGGAGAGAAAAATTTCTCTATATCTGTGCAGATGCTCTATTGTAAGAAAAATATCAATGGAAGGAAGTGTTGAGCCTTTAAAAGAGGAAATTGTTCACCAGATTCACTGTCAAATGTTCCATTCTTTTCTTTCCTTTTCATTTAACTTAACTTATCTGCCATTCACAAGTTATATTTAAGCCAAGTGGTGTAAATCTGTTGGGACTAATAGAACTGAATCATGGATTAAATTAGCCTGATGTCTGCTTGTAACTTTTCTTTGCTGCAGATTACTTGGGTTCTGTGTCACTCTGCTGACTATTCAGGTCACAGCCTCTCAGCTACCAGCTTCCTTCCTGAATCCAGCATCTTCATGTCTGTCTAGGGGCATGATGAGGAGAGGAGAAACATTAAGGACATCTGTAGATGTCCAAAGTATTGTTACTTACCAGCTTCTCTCAGCTTTGCTGATCCTTCCAAATGTAAGCAGGCTATAGGAGAAAGAAAAGGGAAAGTTTTTAAGACATTGCAAGGCTCTCTCCACCATTCATCTGCTGCCCTTCAGTTACATCCCATGAATGGACATTATAAAAAGGAAAGAAACTTTCCCAAAATTCAAATGTTATTGCAAAAGTTGAGATGTCAGTAGTTAGGTTTCCCCCACAGGTATCTTGTGGTTAGAGAGACAGGGTTCCATGAAAAAGAAATCAGATCTCATATAAATCTGGAACACACTAGGAAACTAGAAGATAGAGACTGTGAGTTGCAGGAGGCTGGGAGGACTTGGGGAAGGCAGGTTTAGCTCTGGTAGCCGGGAGCAGCTGAGGATCCTGGGTGGGAAAGCATTTCATAGAATCAACTTAGAATCATGGAATGGTTTGGGCTGGAAAGAACCTTAAAGATTAAGTAGTTCCAACCCCCTAGCTATGGGCAGGGACACCTTCCACCAGACCAGGTTGCTCAAAGCCCCATCCAACCTGGTCTTGAACACTGCCAGGGATGGGGCATCCACAACTTCTCTGGGCAACCTCTTCCAGTGACTCACCACCCTCATCATGAAGAATTTATTCTTTATATTTAATCCAAATCTACCCTCTTTCAGTTTAAAGCCATTACCCCTTGTCCTATCACTACTTGCCCTCCCCAGCTTTCCTGTGAGCCCCCTTTAGGTTCTGGAAGGCTGCTAGAAGGTCTCCACAAAGCCTTCTCTTCTCTGGGCTGAACAACTCCAACTGTCTCAGGTTGCCTTCATAGGAGAGGTGCTCCAGCCCTCTGATCATCTTTGTGGCCCTCCTCTGGACTTGCTCTAGCAGGTTCATGTCCTTCTTGTGTTGGGGGCCTCAGAGCTGAATGCAGTACTCCAAGTGGGGTGTCATGAGAGTGGAGGGGGAGAACTACCTCTTCGACCTGCTGGTCATGCTCCTTTTGATGCAGCCCATGATACAGTTGGCTTTCAGGGCTGTGAGCATACATTGCTGGGCCACATTGAGCTTCTCATCAACCAACACCTCCAAGTCCTTCTCCTCAGGGTTGCTCTCAATCCATTCTCCACCCAGTCTGTATTTGTGCTTTGGATTGCCCCAATTCATGTGTAGGACCTTGCACTTGGCCTTGTTGAACTTCATGAGGCTTGCACGGGCCCATCTCTCAAATCTGTCAAGGTCCCTTTGGGGGCATCTCTTCCCTCCAGCATGTCAACTGCACCACACAGCTTGGTGTTGTATGCAAGCTTGCTGAGTGTGCACTCAATCCCACTGTCCATGTAGCCAACAAAGATGTTAAACAGCACTGGTCTCAATACCGACCCCTGAGGAAAGCCACTCGTCACCTGTCTCCACTTGGACATCGAGCCATTGACCACAAATCTTTGAGTGTGACCATCCTGACAATTCTTTATCCACTGAGTGATGCATCCATCAAATCCATGTGTCCTGAATTTAGAGGCAAGGATGTTGTGCGGGACAGTGTCAAATGCTTTGCGCAAGTCCAGGTAGATGATGTCAGTTGCTCTTACCTCACCAGATTTAATTCTATCAGGGCTTTAGCTTTCCTAGCTGCTCGGACAAATTCTCTGTAATCTTCCCAGGCTAGCTGTCCTTGTTTCCACCTTCTGTAGGCTTCTTTTCTGTTTGAGTTTGTCCAGGAGCTCCTTGTTCATCCATGGAGGCCTCCTGGTGTTATTGCCTGACTTCCTCTTTCCTGCGATGCTTCACTCCTGAGCTTGGAGGAGGTGATCCTTGAACACTAAAGAGCTTTCTTGGGCCCCCTCTTCCCTCCAGGGCTTTATCCCATGGTATTCTACCAAGCAGATCCCTGAAGAGGCCAAAGTCTGCTCTCCTGAAGTCCAGGGTAGTGAGCTTGCTGTGCACCCTCCTCACTGCCCTAAGCATCTTGAACTCCACGATTTCATGGTCACTGCAGCCAAGGCTGCCCCTGAGCTTCACATTCCCCACCTTGTTGAGAACAAGGTCCAGCACAACACCTCTCCTCATGGGTTCCTCTATCACTTGGAGAAGGAAGTTATCATCAGTGCATTCCAGGAACCTCCTGGATTGCTTATGCTGCTGCGTTGTCCCTCCAACAGATGGTAGTTGAAGTCCCCCATGAGGACCAGGGTTTGTGAACGTGAGGCTGCTCCTATCTGTCTATCGAGGGCCTCATCCGCTCGATCTTCCTGGTTGGGTGGCGTGTAGCACAACCCCACTGTAATGTCACCTGTCCCTGCCCACCTCCAGTCCTGACCCATAAGCTCTTGGTCAATAAGAACATGGCCCTGCAGGCATGCGCACGTCTCTGACTCCTCTTGTTTATGCCCCATCCTACATGTGTTTGCATAGAGGCATTTAAGTCAGGCCCGAGGAAGCTGACTTACTGGCTGGAGTGGCTGGAGTTCCTTTGTGTGGGTCTTCAGGTGCTCTCCTGCTGGCCTGTGATTCCTCTCCAGGCTCTGGGCACTGTTGCTGGCACTGGCATCAAACTGGTAGGAGTGGGATGGATTGAGGTTCCCCTTCCCCGGCAACTTTAGGTCAACGCCCTCTTTCCCAGCTTGGCAAGCCTGTGACCGAAGATGCTCTTCCCCTTCTCTGACAGATGGGCCCCACCAGCCCCCAGCAGAGCAGGTTTCTGGAAGCGAGTCCCATGCCCTAAGTAGCCAAACCCCCGGCTGTAGCACCAGTCCTGTAACCATTTGTTGATTTCCCAGATTCAACTGGTCCTTTTAAACCCTTTCACTTTGACCGGGAGGACTGACAAAAACACTACCTGTGCTCCAGAGTCCCTCACTGCCGCTCCCAGGGCTCTGTCATCCTTCTTGAC
>KL254619.1:0-25853 GCA_000699545.1 Podiceps cristatus | reverse complement strand
GAGGACAGGCTGAGAGAGTTGGGGCTGTTCAGCCTGGGGAAGAGAAGGCTGTGGGGAGACCTGATTGCGGCCTTCCAGTAGTTAAACTGACGACTGACAAAGCCTTTTGATTTCCTTAGCTATTCACACACGTGCAGTACATCATGTTTTTCGTCATATCACATAAATGCAGGTTCTTTCATTTACAGTCAACACAGGACAAATTGGGGGGTGATCTGCCTCTTACAGTTTCGATCCCAATTCACTCCTGTGAAGCAAAGAACCTATAGAGGAAGTTAAAAATCTTCACCCAGCAAAGCCTAGCACATAACTTCTTCTAGACAAAAAATACCTAGCAAATAAAGAAATCAAGAAAAAAAGGTGAAGAAATGAAGAAATGTCTAGAGGTTAAATTCTATGAAGAACTATTTAAGAAATAATATTATACTACATTCTATTTGTAGCAGG
Source organism: Podiceps cristatus (assembly GCA_000699545.1). Taxonomy (NCBI): domain Eukaryota; kingdom Metazoa; phylum Chordata; class Aves; order Podicipediformes; family Podicipedidae; genus Podiceps; species Podiceps cristatus. The sequence continues at coordinate 25,406 of KL254619.1, read as the reverse complement.
AAAAAAAAAAAAAAAAAGAGAGAGATAGCCTGACAATCCTGGTAATCTGCTAAGCAAGTGCCTATTTTGCCTGTGTCTAGAACAGGCAAACATGCAACTTGTTCTTCCTCATGTAAGCCACAATGTGCGAGATCCTCAAAAGCTTTTGGTCATTTTGCCACATGACAATTTTGTTTGCATATCCTATATGTCACTGGTCACCCAGTTAACCATTACAGAATAAAAACAAACACTAATAAGAAATGGCCAAAGGCTATGGAAAAAATCTCAGATTTAGATCAGCCAGTTCTGAGTATATAGCACAGAAATACTTTGTACACTCTCCAGGAAATTCAGTTGCTCGGAAGAAACTCTGAGGTATTGCATTTTCCCTCTTTCTTTTTTTCGTGTGGCTATCCTTCAAAACCATCAGCAGAGTGGTAAAAATTAAAACCGGTACAAAGCTTTGAGTTTTGACATCCTTCATCTAGATCTTTTAATTAGCCATTACAACCTTTGTTAAAATAGTCCAGGTTTCCGCAAGACTAAATGCTGAAATTGTGGAAAGGTGGACTAAAGAAATAATTGTATTTAAATTATAATTAATTTTAAAGGGTTAAAATTTATTCTGCTTGCATTTTTTTAATTAACTACCAAACAAGGCAATTGAATATTGGCAGCAAAAACCACTGCATCAAGAACACAATGCAGAATATAAAAAACTGTACCTAGAAGATGGACTTTAAAATCTGAAAAGAACTGACGTATAAATGGTAAGATGGATGAATGTGTTTGGCTATATTATTTAAAGGTTCTGGACAGAAAGTCTGTACTCAGTTTTGATACATACTATTTATTCAGGAATATCATGCAAAGAAACAGATCATAAATATTGTCAAATAGTTGCAACCACTAAGTAATTGTTTGGATGCATGCCTTTTCACTTGTATCCTCTCTGTATTACATTACATAACTTGTTCTTCTCCTCAAACAATATAGTGTTCACACACCAAAGCCAAAACATTTTATACATGTGTGTGGGAAATAGCTAACAAAAGCTATGCTGTTTAAAGATATGTTAAAGTTCTTCAGCTATAATCTCAACACACACACAAAATTGTTAACATATAAAAGGAATGGAAAACATTTTTCAGGTGCTTACACATTTCATATACATTTCAGGTGTTTTTAAAGACTAAAAGAAACCTAACCATTCACGATAAGCCATAGGAAAGCTGAAGCACATGTTTTCCATGATATGAGCCCTCACCATCTCTAATTTGTTCAAAAAGCTAGTTAATAAAATAAACACATATCTTTGTAAAGCAACAGAAGACATGCACTGGAATATGGTAATAATATTTAAAAGTAAATCCCCTCAAGTATAGCTTTCATTAGGTTATGAAGGCTATTTTCATGAAGGCTATTTTAAATAGAAGCATAGAATCATGATTCTATGATTCTATGATTCTATTTAAAATACACACCTTAATCAGAATGTTAAAAAGATATAAAATAGGATATTGAAATACTGCACAAGATCTAATGGAGCAGATAACTGGTACAAGAGTGATAAGAATTTCTGCTATTCACAAATGGAACTCTTAAGAATATAAAATTCCAATATTCCATTTCATATACCCAAGCTCGTTAGAACAGGTAAGAAAATTAAAATGGTTTAAAATAAATTTTATCAGATTCCTCACTTTCTTACATACTAACAAAGATTTTGGAAATTAAAAAAGACTTCTGAGCAGTGGTAAAAAGTATTCAGTTTCATCACTGGCTCACTTTGCAATCAATACTAACCCGCTCATTTCAACTCTTTGCATCTTTTAATGGTAACTTTTTCAGAGGTCAATTGAAATCTGCTAAAAAAAATTGTTACCAATAATGCAAATTAAATTTCCCTTGGGAAACATTGTAGAGTGTATTCAGATCAATCATAAAATAACTTAGGCTGGAAGGGACTTCTTGAGGTCATCTCATTCCACACGTACAGCAAAAGCAGGGCTAAGCTCAGTGCTCAGTATTTTGTTCAGTCAAGTTCTCTGCTATCTCCAAAGTCAGACCTCCCCGTGGAACTTGTGGAACCTGCAGGGCATAGCTACTCTCACTTCTACTACTTTCTTGGGGAAACCATTCAGTTTAGAAGGTTGTCTATACAGCTTTATATTCAAGACCTGGAGTGCAAAAGTGCACATTCCTAGAACTTAAGCAAACTTAAACACAAACACAGGAAGTCAAAGCACTCTTAAAGCTTTGTATTCAGGCAATTCTTGCATGATACCACCTACAGTGCATTCACAGTTCTGCTTGAACAAGGAAACTAAAGGTCTTACTGAGCCATTTCAAATTTACTTCTTTTTTTTTTTTTTTTTTTAAATGCATAAAAAACCCTTCATAGCCTGCCTGGTGTGTATGACCAAATTCATCTTGTTTCGTCTTGTCTCGTCTTGTCTCATCTCGTCCTGTCTCGTCTCCTACTGTTTATTCCTGCTATATCTGGTCAGCCTCCCCACCACCTCCTACCAATTCCCTCCTTTGGATCGAATGGGAATACAGTAGGGCATAAAACAGCGCCATAGCTTTGAGTTGAACTTCAGAGGGAAATCAAAGCAGCAATTGGCACGCTAAGCCATGGAGTACCAGAAACCACGGCCTGAAAAGGGAATGGAAAATGTCATGGACTTTAGCACTCTCAAAGAGCTTTTTAGCTTCATGTGAGAACACAGAATAGCTAAGAGCTCCATTCTTGAAAAGACTGCTTCCCAATGCAATATTATCTGCCTTTAGAAAAATCTATGCTACTTTCTCCTAGGAGGCTATACTTAGCTAATCAAACAAAAGGTTAAAATATACAGTCAAAGCTTAGCAATAAAGTTGAAAGCTGTTTTACAGAAGAATCAGCAAAATGCAAAGCACTGCTAAGGCATTTCTCATAGGAGCTTGATTTCCACAATTGTTTCACTTTTAAAGTCACAAGGAGTCCGTTTACAGATACCGTGTTAATAGTTGCTGCATTTGCAAAGGAATTTAATAATTTCTCGCAAAGTTTCTCAGTTGCTTACTCACACTAAATTTATACACAACTGGAAAGAAAAAGACATGGTCCCACTCATACTAGGCGTACAGGCCGGAGCCCCTCAGCAGCCTGACAGGGAGGCAAATGCCCTCTTACAAAGGAACCCTGTGGTCAATCCTTTATGTTTTGCCTTTGACCCAACTTAGAGTGAAAGCACATTATGTCATACTGTAAAGCTGCAGTTCCAACAAACTGGCTGCCAGTCTGTGACAGCCTGAGTCCTTCCCAAAGGCAACAAAGCAGAGAATATAATCTGCTTCATCATGCCCTCAGCATACTAATATTCAGTAATAAAATAAACATACAAATACATGTTTATTACTTCCCCACAGAACTCATTTTAAGCTAAAATATTGATAAAAATCCTAAACCCACAAAGACAACACTGACTGCAAAAAGAAGGCAACACTTCTCTCCCACATAATGATTTGAAGGGAACTGACAGAACTCAACAAATGCGCAGCATGGCACACATTCATGACACTCCTGTCAAAGGCAGTGTGAGCACAGATTTTAAGCAAAAAGGGGAGGCAGGGAAGAGAAGAATTTTCTCACACAAGGAAAAAAAAAATTGGTGTGCTTTTGCATAAAGATATTTCTTCAGTTAAGCCCACTTTAGGGCTTTGGAACCTTGTGTATGGGTTATACAGTTCCTTATATAGCATCCCTTTATCAGTGGACATTAATTATGAAGCAATTCTCACAGAAGTCTGCATGCTTTTCCTAATCAGTCCTAGAAGGATGGCCATGAACGTGTCTGGAAATTCCTTAAAATAAAGGTGGCAGATGGGGAATAGGAGAAAAGAAAGTGAATTTCCATTTTCAGGATTGCTAGATTTTCACCTCAAGAAAACAGCAAAATTAATGTGATAGGTTTACTTTCCAAACTGGTACAAATTCTCACCTTGGATAAATGTTGGTGTGAAATAAGTCCTACCTCTTCCCCTTTAAAGTACAGATCGCTAAACCCTTGCACGTCATTTGAAGAAAGATGTTTTGCTTTTTTACATGTGTCCTGGTTTCAGTCAGGACGGAGCTAGTTTTGTCTGCAGCAGCTCCTGTGGTTTGGATTTAGTATGTGAAACAAGGTGACAGCGCGCTGCTGCTGTTCGCTGCTGCCGAACGATCAAGGGCATCTTGCAGTTTCCCAAGCTTTGCTGACGTGTGACAGCACGCTGCTGTTGTCGGTTGCTGCCGAACAATCAAGGACATCTTGCAGTTTCCCAGGTTTTGCTGATGTGAAGGATTGATCTAAACTGGCCAGAGAGAGTATTCCATGGCATAGATGGCATGTCCGGTGTAAGGGAGGGTCAGCCATTGCTCTCAGGTTCGGGTTCCTTGTTTGGTTCACTTTCTGTTCATGTTCCCTTCTTGTTACCTTATTCTTGTTTTATTTCATTTGGGCCTGTTTGTTCGTCTATCTGTTCCCTCGCGCTCTCTCTGGAACTTGCAGTTCTGGGATGGCTGCGGGGGAATATCCCTGCTCCCTTCCTGCTGCTCGGGACGGGCTGTGTCTGTCCTCAGGTGGTGAGAAATTGTGCATCGTTCATTTTATATATTCTATTATCCTTATACATTATTACTATAATTAATACATTCTTATCTTTTTCTTTGCTGTCGTGGTAAAGTGTTTTTATCTCAACCCATGAGCTCTCGCTCTCTCTGTTTCTCCTCCTCACCCCACTGGGGGAGGGGAGGGGTGAGCGAGCGGCTGCGTGGTCTGGTTACTGTTTGGGGTTAAACCACGACAACATGCTAATTTAGAGCTGTGAATTTGTTCCAAGATGAAGTACACAGGCCTTGTTTTATCATTTTCTTGCTAGAAGTTAGGAAAAACATCAGGACAAGCTTCCCCATAGGAGGGATTGTCCAGCCCTGGAACAGGTTGCCAGACTGGTTTGATATCTCCAGCCCCAGAAGTTTTAAAGACTCAGCGAGGCAAAGCTGCAGCTGACCAAGGTGGTCCGACTAGCCTAACCTCCAGAGATCCAGTATTTCTATGACCTTCTGTAAACAGAACAATGTTATGAACAGCAATGAAACAAAGAAGAAAATTACGGTACCAGCATGGGAAGAGAAAATCCAACTGACAAACCAGGGAATTTCACTGAACTCTCACGTTGGCACCCAGGAGCCTCCAGGAACAGATATGGATTCTTTCACATCTAGGGTTTAGTTAGTTTGACAAATTCCTGATAAGACTAAGAACTGGTAACGTCAGCTATTTTTAGCCACATCTGTACAGACAGGGGCTCTTTTGGAACTTAACTTGATAACTTAACACCTCCGTTACCACATGATTTGACACAGGACTGCTCATAAGAAATTGGACCATTCTAAAGTTAAGGATTTTATTTTTCTAGTTTTTATGAAACTATAGGAACTTAAATCTTCAGTACCCTTCTTGCAGAACTGCTTGGTTTCTGATGGTAGTTCTTTCAATCTCTACTTTTTCAGAAGAGTATTTTTAAGAGTCATGAATACTGGAACATCAGGAGTGGTTAGAGCATCTTTCTGGCAGAATACTCAGTTTGGTGTTCCTTGATACTCTTTGATTAATTCCTGTCAAACTAGACAATGATTCTCCTGGACTAATATTCTGCCTCCTTACTACTGGTCATTTACATTTTAGATTTACCTTCATATTGCAATATGGTTAGAATTCACACACAGCTAAGTGAATGTTTGAAGCTTATTTACAAACATTTTATGTTTATCTAAACCAGGAGACTGATAAGTTACTGATAGCAGTGGAAGTTGGACCCTGTAGTTGTCCATTAAATAGCTTTCTTTTCAAGTCCCTACTGAAATGGGGACCATGATGTTTGGTCATTCATATGTAGGACACATAATGACACTAGCCTGCAATTCTTGTAATCCTTTTCAGATAGTTTAGTTGCCTAAGCAAACAGAATAGAGAAATGTATAAGGTGCTCTCTAACTGAAATGTGCTCAGTATGACAGATTCATGACTACAAACTTTATTAATAGTTTCATACTTTATACCAACAAAACAGAGCAGCTTAGCTACCTTAACTCCAGTGAAGAAAGACACTTCCTGAAAGCAGAGCAGATGACCTGTTGCATCTTAATTTTTCATTCCTGCCCTCATGCTTGGGCATAAGCAGGAAAAGATAAAGCACAGCCAAGGAGGCATAACAACCAAATTATTCTTAACAGCCATTTCTAGATCACTTACTACTCATGTAAAACCAGGAATAACTCGGAGATTGCTTTATCACAAAACAGAAATTTGGGGTCAATATGCCTCCCAGAACAAAGAAGCCATGGCAAGGTAACTGAAAGGTGTTGATCAGAATCTCCTTTTTAAGACAGTAGTTTTCAAAGAAGGCTAATTTATTGATGATATACACTGAAGCATTTTTAATTAAAATAACCTGTCAACTAGCTTATTTTAAAAAGGCATGTATATTTCTCAGCTTTATAAAAGCCACAATCTTAGCACTTCAAGATTTCAAGTACTGTGCAGGTCACTACACTGAGTGATTATAACAAGCCAGTGGATTTACAGCCGAGACTAACAGCAGTTAGATTTCTTTGGGAGTTTAACGCCCTGTGAGCTGTTCTGGTCCTGACTGCTGGCAGGAAAAGAAAGAACAGCATGCCAAATGCAACTAAGCAGCCATATAGCTTAGAATATAGCCAACAGCTAGACTAATGAGGTCAGGAGAGGATTGACTCTGATCATGAACAAACACAGTTTACTGTCGAAGACATGGGATCATAATCACCAAGTAGAGAAAAGCAAAAGCTCAAAAGAGCATTTTGGTAACTTGTGAACACTAATAAACTTTTGCCAACTCCTCCAACCTCTGCTTTCTTTTCCTCCAGCCACAGGTGTTAGTGTGTTACCTTCTTCCTTTCTGTTGTTGTTTTGTTTTAGTCTTGTTTCAAGCACAGAGCATAGGGATTTTTTAAGACAAAACTCTTGCTTTCTTTGTACAGCTGCTACGACACATTTTGCCACCGGCTAATCAGTACCAAAGAGATGTTTGAGTTATCTGAGAAGGGGCAGTCTTCTACAACCTACAAGCACAGACGAAGGCAATGATATGTATGATCTGGTTGTCCAGTAACTACATGGTTAAATGGCTGTTTCTTTTAATGCAAGAAGTAAGCAGCCAGCCTTGTTCTAAAGAGTAAAACTTCCCTTTCCTGCAAAGACATTGTGCCTGCAGCAGCAAGTTATCACTTTGAAGGACATGTTTTCCTTCATTAGAGTCAATAAAATGAATGCAAGCAAGGCAGGTTTTCATGTCCACCTCTCCAATAAGTCATTCACAGGTTTAACAGTTCATTAATGAAATCTAACATCCTGATGCTGCATAAGATTTTTCTCTCCTAGCATTAATTTTCTGAGCCAGTTCTAATCAGATAAGTGATGAGGGTATAGTCTTTAACCTCGTTGTCAAGAAAAGCAAAGATAACCAAACCGTAACCATGGGACAGCTTACACTCTGTGATATCAAACACCCTAGCAACTGGGATCTACAAACAGCAGCTGGAAAACACATTCTCCTTATTATTTCACTGAATTATTGTTTCTACACTGAGACTACTGAATTCATTTACAGGGATTTTTCTCCTTCCCTCCTCCATGTAAACAAGTCTCATTACAAAGCTCAAAAGACAAATATTTCAAATATAGATGAACAATTTGGACTTGGAGAGCTGCCCTGTAACGATGCAACAGAACACAAGGCCTTATCTCTGTTGGATAAAGAATGATGTCAACAGTAGCTATGTTAACAAAGAGGTCAATAATGACTAGTAAACATAACCCAAACAATTGAGTAAGTGAAGGGTAAGCCATCAGCAGTTGGTGCAGAAGAGAAGCTAATGCTTTTACAAGGCCTATTTAAGAAAAAAAAAATCTTCATTGCTCTGTACCAGGAACACACAAAACAGGAACAGATAGTTAGCTGGACTCTTTTTTTTAAATCATCATAGAGAAATCATCATTCTCTTTACATATGTTCCACAGCAATCTACTTCCAGACACTGCTAACCCCAACCAGTCAGCAGAAAAGATGGTCAGACTGGTATCTTGGATGTACAAATATCCCCAGAAGCATTTTGTGAGAGACAGTGTGTGTGTACACAAGAGAAAATTAGTGTTTCTACTAAGCCAGCAAAGAAGACCAGGTAAGTAGAAATACACCAAAATCTCAATAGGTCACAATACAGTGCAACAATAAACAGTTCATTAAAACCCAACCAACCAAACAAGCCCCCCCGAAAATAGCAAGCAACTTTTTCTTCTGATCTCCTTTGGACAATTCTTGAAAAAATTTGTTGGCTCACTAATTTTGCTTCATGCTCTTGATAAATAGTTCTTCCTTCTAAGTACCTTGCCCATACCTATAGTCCCAGAAGGTGCTGGGCAAAGGTTACTTTTAAGAACAGAGCTAAGAAAAATGTCAAGATAAATGCTCCGCATTACTGTTCTGCTATGCAGACTCTATCGGAAGGCTATGAGAACTAGTAACAACAAACAACTGGATCTTCTCTGATGAGTCTCTAAACAAATAATAAATGTCACAACTGAAAATAACACATCTTCATTTTTGGATTTTACTGTCTTTTTTAAGGGCCCTGCCAATCATACTGTACAGTACTGCACCTGCCAGGTGCCTTTCTCTATGAACAAGAAATAAACTCTAACAGTTGCCACACAAGGACATTATGACATCCATGTGATACAGATCTTCCAAATGCTGAACACACCTTAACTCAGCTGTTCAATGAATGGCTGTAGTTTAAACTTCTCTAACTCCTTCTAGAATGGTAAAATCTACATTTCAGTGCCTCCACATTTTTTGACAAACCATTCTGCTTTTACCTAGTTTGTAGGCAATATTTCTGAAGTCCAAGTAAGTATGCTAAGAAAAGAATCCTGAGAACCAGCTAAAACAAAAAACCAGCCTTTAAAACCAGTATCTACTCCCTCTTGGGATTTTTCACCACAATTCTCTAAAAGTGCTTATTTGCTTCTTGGTTTGTGGGAAATATGTGTGCTATCAGTTGAACAACAAACAGATGATTCCGTGATGTATTTATTTGTGATACTGCCAGAAATCCACACCTTGCACTAACAGATCTGACTCAGCGCACACAGTACTTGGCTTGGGGTGGGGGTGAGGGAGAAGGCAATCAAACAACAAAAAGAAATACATGAAAAAAACTCACCAAACAAAATTTCATTCTAGGTCCAATGTTGGAAGGAAAGACACTGGGAATTACTATAAAAGTAATTTAAGGGAAAAGACATTAGACAACACAGAAAGTTACACTGGTTTGTTCTGTGGGTTTGGTTTGGGTTGTTTTTTTTTTTTTTTTTTTTTTTTTTAAAGAGGTCTTTCCAGCATAAACTGTGTTCTTAATTTTAGCTGATACTACTTGAAGTGCTACAGTTAGCCAAGTATCACAGATCTTTACAACAAATACTTGCATAATTAAATAAACATTGACAGTGATTTTCAATTCAGTGAATATTCCAGCCACTTAGACCTTGGCAGAAAGCCCTGTCAAAACAGATACAAAGACTACAGAAAGCAGGGCAACACAGAAAGTACATTTCATGCTTACACTCTTAAAGCTATTACGTGACATCAGCCATGTAATAATGGTGTAAATATCTAGACATCTAAACAGTGAAGAAATTAATTAAGCTCCTGACCCTTATCCAATCAAAGCTGCTTGAACTGAGAATGCTCAAAGCAATCTTCTACTGTCTGTAACCTGCAGCCTAATTCTTTGCACTTCACTAGTGCACAAGGTGTGCAAGTGACTTCTGCACTATTCGTTCTTCAAAACAGCATTTAACTAGGGTTAATCAAGACTTGCAGCCCCTTGCAGATCTTACCAGCTTTAGAAAAGCAGTTGAACATCAAGGAATGTAACGTAAAGGAAAGACCCTGCAAACTAACCTGTTGCTACCTTATTCTTAGTTCAGTATCTCCAGATCTTTCTCACCCCTTGCTCCACCCCATTCCAGTGAGCCAGCAGTTTTTGTCCAGTGACTGATGACAGGTGAAGTGTTGCAGCACCCACTAAAAATTTTAATGCTACAAGATCATTTCATGTAAACAGTTGGACAGTCAAAGAAGGACAGTGACCACTAACAATTCATGATATTTTAGGGACATTAACACAATAAACTCAGCTGTTCATTTTGGTGACAGTCTGGCTGCAGACAACAACAGCCTTTAACGTGGGGGACTGAGGTGCAAATCCATTCTCTCATTCCCACAGCAGTGATTTTCAAAGTGAAAGATGCTGGAATGGATCACACATAGGTCATTAAAAACAAGCAAACAAAAACGTCTACCTCTGCTCCCACCAATTTTTCATCAGCATGGAGAGAACGTCTCCCTTCTTATTCCTATGAAGGCAATAAAAAGCCACATGATTACTCTCTCTGTTTTAAATTAGGTTTGAATGAAGCTCGAAAGAGGCTGAAATGGTTCTTCTGGTACTTAAAGTCAAGCAGAGAAACCCAGTATGTATCCTCATAACACAGAAAATGGATCTCCTTGGTTCCATCACTATACATATGTGGAGAAGAAAAAGTACCAGGAAAAAAGGCAGACTGAACTACGGTAAACGTCTCCATGAGAATTTTGTATTTCCAAGTTTCCAGTACTTTAACAAACACTCTTCTATACTAGATTACACTTACTCTGATTAAACTCTTCATTTATGCTCAAGACTGTGATCTAAAGATCAGCAAAGTTTATGGTTCTTGTTCATCAGCAGAACAGGAAGTAGCAGCCAGACTTAAGGTTTAGGGAAGTGGATTAGTTGCTCCCTAGCTGGCCAGGCCTTCCTACTAATCATTAATTAAGGAAATGCATTAATTTAAAAGTATATTTGTACCTGCTCAAAGCTCTTACCTATTAGGTATATCAATGATCGAAGTATATTTTCATTTTAGCATGGGCTAAAATACATTCATTCTAGGTGTGTGCGGACAAACACGCACCCACAGTGTATAACAATATCCTCCAGCCAAAAATGGAGAAGAACAAGACAGTTCTTATCTTTTGCAGCAACACAGGTTGCAGAAACAAGTTTGACCACTTCTTTACATAGGCATCTGTAATCTGCTGGGGGAACAATGCTCCCCTCAGCCGCATGGAATTTCTAGGTGAACAAAACAATGCTGAACCAGAATGAAGGCTATAAAAGGAAGGTATAACTACCTTTCCTCTCAGAATTTTGTTAGCACTCCAGAAAATACCTATACAAGCACTCACTGCAGCCTCAAAGTTAAAAGAGCAAACACATCCTGAGTGAAAGACCATTTACAAAATAATAGTATTTTGTTTGCGGTTTCCAGAACTAATAATTTTTCCCACCTAAAGATTTTAATTTTGAAACAAAGATCTGGAGAGAACTGAATTCATCTGCTGCTTCAAATCCATCTGTAGGAAGAACATACGGAACCTCTTATAATTCCACAGATTAAAAAAAATACATATTTTTAAACACTGGTAAGAAAGTACAGAGCTCAGCATCTGATATGCCAGTGTTTTGACACTGTATGGAAAGCTTTTCTGTGGTTATTTACTTCTCATTTAAAAATAATTGTTCAATTCTGGATGTCCTGGACTAGGCAAGGTAGGAAAAAAATTGTAAAGCACAAAATTTCTGTTTCAGAAAAAAATTAAATAACTCATGAAACATTCCTTCAGTTTAAAAAAGGAAATTTCAAATAGTTGCCAGTATCTAGAAGCAGAATAAAGAACTAACAAACCAAATGGGTCTTCTCAGATCTCCAGTTTATAATGCAGGAGAAGCAACATCAAAGATCAGAAAGATTTTCCTTTGTCCTCTATACACATACATGCGAAACAGACACTACATATTCTAAGCACAGTGTTTTGGAAAAATACCTTTGCAATTCAATTGCCTACCATAGCTCATCAACAACTTTCTGTGGTATAAAGTGATTTCTTTAGGCTGAAAGGCCCATGGAAATCTCTCACATAGGCTAAAAAAGTGTTTTCCAGGCATTGCTGATTTCAAGGACTATCTAAATCTTTTCTGGAAAACCACAAACTATAGAAATATAGCGCTTTTCTTATTCTTTTTTTTTTTTTTTTTTTTTTTTCCCCTGCAGAGAAACCTAATCTAAATTTCAAAAGTATTTTTCTGAATTTTGTTCCTACTCTCTTTTGCCTTGGTGCAAGGATGCCTTTGTATAATTTTTAAATTTTGTCCTCTTCTTCCTGCCCTGCAATTATTTAGACACCATCTTTCCAAGCATTGCTGCCCACAAGCCCAATGTTCTGCATCAAGGCAGCCAAGAAGAATATATCTGTCTGAAACCATTTCAGTATTTTAGTTACAGGGGGAAAAAAAAAAAAAAAAAAAAAAAAAAAGAGAAAAAAAGCGGTAGATTAGTGTCACAATTTAGTGAATGATATGTTTAGCTTCAAATTTTATGAAGATGAATTTACATCTTTCTAACATTTCTGCTAATACACAGATGGTTTTCCGTGTTTCTTTTACCCTTTACAGAGGGTATTTAACTAAAGACACAAGTATAATTTGATAGTTTCAAACCTGATTTTTAAGACAGAAAATGACTGGACGTTATGTCTACAGGTTTCCTTTGCAGCTGTAGACTTCTGGGAATAATTCCTCAAATAATACATAACCCTCTGAAAGAAGATCTGGTCTTTTCACCAAAATACGGGTATGTCTCATATAAAAATAAATCAAAATAATTCTCAGTTTGTCATAGAACCAGTGACATAAAAACCTGCCCATCCGTGATGTCAGTCCTATTACTGTGTCCTCATTTGACTGCCTCCAAACTGTTTTGAGTTTTCTCAATGGCACAGGCAAGACTGAATGCCGCTGTTCAAAGGATGAGCACAATGGGTCCAAATTGCTTGTGCAACAGCAAAAGAAGATGGCCTAAGATGAGGCAAACATATGGCTAAGTCCTGGAATGGTTGACTTAATTTTTCTTACGCTGTTTGGGAGACAAGGAAACTAGGAGAAGTAGCAACAACTTGCTTCTTCCCCATCTTTTCTTTGCCATACTATGTCCCTGATCTCAGCCACTCTCTCAGCTGCGGGCAAACTCCCCCTCAGGGGTCCAGGAGTCTTTGCTATAAACAAAACAAGAAGCAGAAACATGACCATGCTCTTGCTGCTAGCCTCTGCCGGTGCTCTCATTTGCAGAGTCTGGAGCAGCCCCTGAGTTGTATGACTTTCACTTCACAATTCTCAATTCACAGTTCTCACACATTAATGGGATTGGTGAACGTGCTTAAGTGTGAAATCTGATTGTATGCTGAGTGCGAGGTTTTCATCAGTCAGGATTTGCAGTTGTTAGTGCAGATTTCAAAGCCTTCCAGACCTTTAAAAATATAAATAAATAAATAAGGGAAGGACATATCACCGAAGACCAGAAGACTTATCCAAAGAGAGGAGGAATGACAGTAAGGTCAGTAATATTCATCAGGAGAAGCTATTCAGTGGCACAGCGCATTTTTCTCTAAGAGTATCTGGTTGATGAAGAGTATAATTGTCTCATGCCTTTTTAACATGTGTGATTGCTTTAAATATGTCAAAACCATTTACCTACTAACTTTTTCTGCTGTAAAACTGAAAGTAGTTTCAGGGAGCTAAAAGATTTGAATACTTTCCCCCCAAATATACTTACCTGCTCTTTCACCCTTAGACAAGAAGCTGAAGCATTCTAGGCACTAGAACAAGGAAAGGTTGCTAATTTACTGACACATGAATGCTGAATGATAACAAGCCAGGACGTCATGTCCAGTCTGTAGGAGGCTTTTGTTCTGATTTTTGGATTGCTTCCATGGCAGGAAGTTGCTTCAGTTGTTGCTTTACAGTTTTCTCAGAGTCACGATAGCAACGGAAAAAAAAAAACAAAACAAAACTTAGCGCAATTAAGTTTCTGCTCTTATTAAAAATATTCATTGCAAAATTGCTTTGTGCAATGATCACAAAGTTTTTATGAGATCATGCACATGTTCCCTACTAGGTTCATTTCAAAATGATGCATCAGTTTAAGGAAAAAAAATACAGATTGTTTGTTTCTCTATGCTATGTAAGTTTTTCCTGTAGTACATAGTTCAAAGCAAAAAAACCCAAACCCTAAGCTTTATAAATTTTGTCAAGTGTTGAAAATCATTCTTCTCTTTTTCAAACCTGCTGTAAATTTAAAGCTTAAAAGAGGGAGTATGAGAGGAATTTCATTCATTCTATTTAATGGAGAAGGGAGTACCAGAACAATTCATAGAGTCTGAAGGTTGCTTGAAATTTACATTTCTATTTAAATATCAACAGCAAACCTTAATGTTATCTAAATCAAAATTAAATATTATTTAAGTCAAATAGCATAGCAAGGTTGATCTACAGTTATGGTTGATCTTGCTTTTATGTTATGGTTGATCTTGCTTTTTCCACTTTCCAGAGAAAACCTGAAATATAAACTCCCTAACCCCCATGGTTGTAATAGTTTTCAAAAATTCATCTTTCCCTTTCATTTTGAAATTTCAAAATCTCTCCTTCATTTATGGAGTAGTGAAACACTGAGCTAAGTTAAAAACAATCCTATGCTAACTAGATCTCTTTTTCTTAAAAAAAATATTTTTAAATACACATTTATATGCTATTTTAGCCACACATTTATATGAAATTCTTAGTTTCCACCTTGACTTTTTCTACTGAGTTTGATTATTGAGTTTTAGTGTTTTGGTATACTGCAGCTGAGGATTTTCCTGAGAATTTGTCTTTACCAGCCCCAGATATAGCTTGCCAGTCAGCAAGGAAGATTTAAAGAGCCTTCAATGCTCCTGTACCTCAAAATCAACAAAATCAAAACACGTTGATGAACTCCATTTATTCTGTCAGCATTCAGGAACTTTAAAACTCTGATTTCTAGAAAGAAATGTAAATTGACAAGGGATTGTTTACTTCATGTCCTCAACATGATATTTTACTGCAAAAAGATCTTGTTAGTTCTGATTTGATTTAGAAATGTAACAAAACACCTTCATTTCAGCTGAGTTTTCATACAAATGTGTGGGACGTGACATATATAAATCTCATGTTGAATAAGTTTTTATATCTTCCTCTTCATTCTCTCTCTCTTCCCCCTTTCCCCCCCATTTAAAAAAATAAACATGGTCTAAACTGAAGTGTTCCCCAGTGCTCAGTATCGGGGCCAGTTTTGCTTAATACCTTTATCAGTGATCTGGACAAGGTGATCGAGTATACGTTTGCAGACGACACCAAGTTGGGCGGGAGTGTTGATGTGTTTGAGGGTAGAAAGGCTCTACAGAGGGACCTGGACAGGCTGGATCGATGGGCCAGGGCCAACTGCATGAGGTTCAACAAGGCCAAGTGCTGGGTCCTGCACTTGGGTCACAACAACCCCAGGCAACGCTGCAGGCTGGGGGAGGAGTGGCCGGGAAGCTGCCCCAGCAGAAAAGGACCTGGGGGTGTTGGTTGACAGCCGGCTGAACATGAGCCCAGGTGGCCAAGAAGGCTAATGGCATCCTGGCTTGTATCAGAAATAGCATCAAGAGTAGGGAAGTGATCATCCCCCAGTACTCAGCACTGGTGAGGCTGCACCTCAAATAATGTATTCGGTTTTGCCCCCCCCCCCAGGAAAGACACTGAGGTGCTGGAGCGCATCCAGAGAAGGGCAATGAAACTGGTGAAGGGTCTGGAGCACAAGTCCTGTGAGAAGGGGCTGAGGGAGCTGGGGTTGTTTAGTCTGGAGAAGAGGAGGCTGAGGGGAGACCTTATCGCTCTCTACAACCACCCGAAAGGAGGCTGTAGCGAGGTGGGTGTCAGTCTCTTCTCCCAAGTAGCAAGCCATAGGACAAGAAGAAACAGCCTCCAGTTGAGCCAGGGGACATTTTGATTGGGTCTTAGGAAAAATTTCTTCACCAAAAGGGTTATCAAGTACTGGAACAGGCTGCCCAGGGAAGTGGTTGAGGCACCAGCCCTGGCGGTATTTAAAAGATGTGTAGATGTGGTGCTTAGGGATGTGGTTTAGTGGTGGATTTGGCAGTGTTAGGTTAACAATTGGACTCGATGACCTTAAAGGTCTTTTTCAACCTAAATGATTCTATGATTCTATATCTTGCTTTAATTACCCTATATGTATTCTGCTAAGGATCACTTTTTTTCCACTGCATAAACATGGTCAGGTATGCTCTGCTGGACAAAGTTCAAATGCCTGCAGTGCATCCTATAGCACTCCTGGTGTCATGAAAAAAGCTTACTAGAAGAAAATTCCATAGTTCACCAATTTTACAAGAAAGGAGGAAGCAAGGAGGACAGCAATATGCAACCTATATCAAGTGGTTTGATAATAAATTTACCATCCAAAGATGATGTAAATAATTTCTTTCAAATCTACTTGTGATATTTCCTTATAAAATTTGTCATTTTATTCTAAAGCTTTTAGCAAAAGTCTTCAAGAGATGAGACAATGATGAGAAATTTATGGAGGAGACTACAGCAATTACCTTCCTTTGATCTCCATAGTAGAAATCTGACAATACCAGTTGAATGGAAACTGGAAAAAAGTTGTATGTAATAATGGTCATCTTCATTAAAATAAACTCTGTGAGAGAAAAATAAAGCAATAATATTAGCAATTCATTATAATTAGATATCTTGTGTTCAGACATATATTTTTGAAAGAGAAAGTGAGTAGAGGTTTCCTAAATTATTGCACAAAATTAATGCTTTTGATTGAAGACAAAAAATTTACTATAGTGCAGGCTTATTCTTAGCTTAATAAAGCTCAGAGCCAATTAATTTTTATGATATAATCTCATCATTAATTGTTAATAAAATGCAGCAATTCTGCATATAAATATTACCCAAGACCATTATCTGAGGACTTGGAGAGAAATCGGTAATGGAACCAATGAAATTTCTGAAGTTTTAGTACAGCTGACACTTGATTTTTTATTGGGGACTGGCTTGATTCTTGAATCCTCAAAGCACCAGAACAAAACATTAGGAAATTCTAAGAAAAATCACACTTCAGCCTGATTTCATACAGTCCCTCTAATGGCAGATGGGTTTCCCTTAGCTTTCTGCTATTTGCATAGGCAATCCAGATTTATGACATGTAGCAACCCAAGAGTGAGCAAATGCCTTTGGAAGACACAACAACCTTTCTTGATTTTCTAATCATGATTTAGGGTCTCTGGTCTGCAAGTAGAAAATTGGACATCTGTGCTTTACTGCAATCACCATGATCTGCACTGCACTGGTTATACTCTCAAGAGACACTAACTGATAAAATTTGTAGGGTCAGTAAACATTAGACATGCCAACAAGAGAAAAAAAAATGCTATGCTTACCAGAAGGCTGATAGAGTTTCTAAACTGGAGCTAGAGATCATGGACTGAAATCTAGTTAAGAACATGCACTATCCTTTTTGACTTTAAAATGCTCAGAATACCAGCAGTACCAGCTAAGAAGAGTAACATGAAGCTGCTTGACAATTTGCAAAAGCCCAAAGTAGGTGGACCTCCAGAAATACCTACAGTAGACAGACAAGACTGAGTGATCTATAATTAAATGCTATCAGGTGGAAAAAATGTCAGACACTAGGAAACTTTTTGTTGTGTTTGCTAGTATTCCCATCCTTGCCTCCATTTCATAAATGGGTAGAGCAGTCAACATAATCAGTGCTAGAGCATGACAACAGAAGTACCACCCACTACTTGAGAGGAAAAAAAGCTTTCCTCCAAGCCTTGTACTAATCACAATTCTACCTTACTTACAATTCTGCCATACTACTAGCCATAATGTTGTTCTGCTGGCTTCCTGTCAGAATTATCCTAGCAACTATTTAGTAGAAAACTACAATCCATCATACCATTCAGAAAAGGAGATGTTGCAGAATATCTGGCTGAATTGTATATTGTGAATGAGATAAATCTCTGTGTTACAATAATAATATATTTATTTCACATCTACTGCAGTTTTGACAACTCCCACAGGTTTTTTTAGTGCAATAGAGGTTGCTTGAGTGCATAAGAGTCCAAAGCTATTTTAAGTTAGTGCAGATGGTGTTTAATTTTTAAGGGGAACTCACAATGAATACTCCAGGAAAACACAACTCAAGCTCGTCAGGATACTGATATCTATCTCCTGGGTATAGCATGGTTTTTATTAGAAAAATAATAATAATAAAATCCCTTCTAGTTTTTTTATTAGAAAATAAAATGTGTTTCTCTAATCAATCTGTAAGCCATACCAAGAAAGTACAGCTATATTTTTTATCAGTTAAAAAAGCATTAATAGAAATTATAGACATATCTATTGTCTTTAAAAAAAAACCCAAAGAAACAAAAAGCCCCACAAAAGACAAAAAAGAGAAGCAAGAGAACTTTAAAATGGAGAATTATTGTGACATATTTGCATTATTTTTTGTCTGAAGCACATAGATGTATTACAAATACTGACATAAGATCCGCCCACACCTCCACAGGGCTTCAGGTAACAGCAAGTCCATGGTGATCTGCTAACTTAGATTGCTAGAAAATTTAGTGTACAGCATTACAATTTGGTACAAATATCAACAAGCATTTCATCACAGCCACAAGGTTATAACTTTATCAATTCAATTCATTCTTAAAAAGTTACAAGGCCATCCCGAATTACAACAGGAGTATTACCAAAGAGTGTCATAAGTCACTGTAAGCCAGTTTGTTTAGTCAGAAACCTCAACAATGTTCTAGTCCCTGTACATCAGAATGGGCTAGGAGATGATTTGTTCTGAAGCCTTTCTTAGCATTTCTGGCAGCAAAGTAGCATATAAGAACAGAATGTTAGAGATATAACCTATATTATCTTAGTTGCTAAGCCATTGCTTGAGTCAGTTAACAATTCAAAGGCCAGTATAAATATTTGTATTTTATTAATATTGGCCAAGCCCTAAGACAAAGGCAACACCTTAAAACAGAGAAGCTAAAGGTGCAAATAATTTGGAACAGAAGCTACACATTTCTGGATAGAAAGCCTGTGCACACAAATTAGAATGTTCATTCATTCATTGTCATGATCCAGAGGATTTTAACTTTGTTTTGAAAGAAGCAATGAAATGTTAATCCTTCAGAAATTACGCAGCTTCTGAGTCAGTGATATAGTCCATGCTTTGCAGAACAATTAACTCCAAAATGCGATGATGAGTTAATGTTATTCCAAACCAAACAGAAATCAAAGTAGTTGGTACCCAACTTAAAGATATTTACAGATAGACTAGAAACAAACTGGAAGCACAGTAAGAGCTATAAATCCCTGACCTTTATGTGGAAGGGAAGTGAAAATTTCTAAGCTGATTTCTTTATAAACTACTGAAAAAAGGCTGATGGTATTGTTTGATTTGCACTGAATATGTTTAACCCTGCCAAGAAGTAAGATGTTATCCAGAAGACCACTGGAAATGAAGAAAGCATCTCCCACTCAGTGTAAAACACAAACCAGTAATTTCTGACTTTCACACAGTTATTCAGTTAGTTACAGTGGTCATCAAAGTCTTAAATACACTTACTAGAAGCACCTGGTTTGCAAGTGCTTTGCTTTTGGCTGCCTGGAGAAGAATGAGGAAAAAAACCCTACATTTAAAATATTTTAATTGAATATAATAGACAAACATCTCAGAGACTGAAAGACTTGCTTACTATGCACTTACTTGCACTATGTTATCAATCAATCTCATAACAGACTTAGAGTCCTGGACTCTCCCCGCTTCAGTTCCTTACCTATATTTCAATAAGTTTATGTTGATCTGTTCTCCTTATTGACTCGGTGGCAGTGGGGAAGGCAAGTAGTAGGGCCTCTCTTCTTATTATGTCCTTATAACACTGGCTAAATCAGGGAAGGAAGTTAACAAAAATACTGTATAGTAACTGTAGGAAGGTGAAAAATATACTCAATCCAGGTGATGTTTGGGAATTTGGCTTTAGTTTAACAAATATGATAAAAATATGACTAAATTTGAGCAAGGTTCAAGGCAGATAGAAAAAGGTACATTCTTGATATTGAAATGCAATAATTCTACACACAAGACACGGTGTGACAGACTTTAAAAAAAAGGGTTGTAGGGATCCATAAGATAGATAGAAACAGTGCTTTAATCAATTTTGTTCCTTGAAATGGCAAAATTATTTTAAGAAAAGCACTTCTGAGCATTTAAAAGCAGAATACCTTGTCTCTGCTAATGAGTTTATAAATGCTAGTAAAAGGTTGCTGTAATAAAAGTTATGGAATTTTAAATGTATAATGGCAGTACATGTGGGAAAGACCAGCAAGTCTTATGATGGCCAAGCCAGCAAAAACAAACAGAAAAACCCATCCCCCTGCCCCTAAACCCCAAAACTTATTTGTTTCCTTAATCTCATAATTTACACATCATCTTTGCAGAGATAACAATGCTGATTCTGGATGATATGTTTATTTCTGTCAAAGACTGGAACAGGATTATTCAAATTTTTTTTAGCACATTTTGCCAATTGTACCAGCGGTAAGCTGAGAAAGTAAGATGATGAAGAAAAAGTAGACCGCTGACTTCTGTTAAAACAAGTTAAGAAGGCATCAAGTTTTTTAATGATAAACTATCACTCAAAGGAAAATAAACTGTGATCAAGTACATACCCATTCTAATAGTTTTATATCATATGACTTAAAATGTTTGTTTTATTGGTAAGAGCTTCAGTATCATAAGGGAAGAGGAAAAGCTAGCATAGCTTATCTTTCTCTTGTGCAAGTTAGACCTATGTTCATTTTGCACCTTCCCCTCTCAATTGGCAAGAGTATATTTTCAATATTATGAAGGGAGAAAATATTTTGTAGGATGTCACAGAATGATCTTTACAATTCTTAGAAGTCATTAGCTGATGCAGATAAGGCAGAGAAAAAAAGGCACGTTATCATTAAATTGTTGTTGAGAAGCCCAAGAAAAAAGTCACACATGAAAGCTGTCCAACTCTTGGTTCATAATTTGCCCCCATTCTTCACAAAGGTGATCCCTCCCTGACAGATTATCTCACCTTCCTTCCCACTATTTTCTCGGCTGTTTTTCTACAGTCATCTGAGAAACCTTTTTTGCCCCCAAGTTGCGGTGTTACCACTACTTTCTGTGAAGCTCCTGTATTTGTTGCTTTATTCTTCTTGCGCTGAAGAACACAAGGGCTAGGTTGGTTATTGCTAGAGTCCCCAGAATTTCAGTGCCAACCCCACCCCAGTTAGTTAGTTGTAGAGGCATTCAGGGCTAGCGCAAATAGCTATTAGGAACAAGTTGATTACTTCGCACTCGTCGACCTGTCATTCCCCTCCCACCTCTAAAAATTAACCTGCCACCCGTCTGCCTAAAAGAACCCCAACACAACAACAACAAAAATAACATGCAAAAAAATCCCCACACCTGGACCATTGTTAAGAAAAAATGATCTGTCTATTCTAGGTTTAAACTAGAGGACACCTCTTGTCCTGGCTAGAAACTGAAGTATTTTACAGTCAGAAGAGATATCACATGTGCAATGCTGAAAATAGTTGCCACACCATGTTTGTGTTTTGTTACCATGACAGCAATTACCAATATTTTGAAGAGAATGACTGCTCACTGACACAACAAAAGGACAATGGGAAGGTGTGTTTTCTTCACCAGTCCAGGAAGTTTCATTGTGTGCCCAAATGCAATTATTTCCTATGATGTTTAGGCAAAGTTATTCTTCAATAGAAACAGAACAGTAGCTAAGCTGGTGAAAAAAAATCTAATTCAGAAAGGAACAATGCAGAGATACAGCAGTTTTAGGACCTTCAATTATCTGTTAAAAGAGGCAAAAAAATAAGGAAAAAAAAATCTCAAAAAAAAGGTCTCAATATTTCTTATATTTAAATCATATAATTTCTTATATTTAAATCATTTAAATCATTCTGTCAGCTAGAACATAAAAACACTTTGCCAAATAGGTGACAAATGCCTGTTTTGGCTCCATTTTCTTTTATCCTTTTATTAGTGTTAGACTCAAAACCTCTTACTACATTCTACAGCTTTGGTATGTAACAACTATATTTTGAAAATGGCATAAAAATCAGGCTTCATAACTGTTAGTAGGATTCTTCAAGTCTTCCTATCTTATACCTATCTCCTTCTCCAGAGAGAGAGAGAAATGGGAAGACCTCTGAACGGACAACCTTATCTGACATCTCATTCAAGAATTCCTAAGCAAGAAATGCAGCACTTGACCGGGTTTCCAGATCTCTGGTCTTCCTTTTCTAGATCTCTCCTGCATTGTAAATGCAATTGTACCGGTAGTAACACATATGTTTCAGTCAAATAATTCACATCCATCTTAATTTGTAGATTTTTATGACATTTTCAATACAAAGCAGACATTAATTTATAATGAATTTAGCTTCTTTCACTCAAACTTAAATAAAGCATAGGTTATGTGATACCCAGTATTGTGACTGTGGCTCCTCTCAACATAAAGACTAATCAAATGGTTGTGGAACATGACATAGTTAAAGCACAAGTCTTCAACTGATAATACAGAGGATGCACATGATTGATTGAAAAAACAAGACTGCAGGTATATCAGAGCTTCATCAAGGCTGTTAATTACTCAGATATAAAGACATGGTATTCATCAGCATCACATTTTTTCCAGAGTATGTTAAACTTTTTCTCAATAGAAGAAAAAGAAAGGACACAGACTATTAGACTATTTTCTTAAACACATTGCAAAAAACGTAGGCATAAGACCTACAGCTGTACTGACTACTCATCCTCTGTTTCAACAAGACCTACAGTGCTTTCATAAGAGTGCTCGATTGACACCCTAGCATTTCCTAGCAACAATCTATGTTTTGTACATTAAAACGTGGATTACATACTATCTATCAATGTTTTTTTTCTCATTATGCTGTTAAACCTTTCTCCTTCTCCCATGCAAAAGGCAGAGTCTTACTTGGACATAATGCAGAACTGCAGACAGTGCTCTGTAATGCACTGAATTTCTAGAGAACAAGCAATCACATTACAAGGTGTTTCATGGTATCCAAGCTGACCCTTCTCAAAATAAAGTTAGTGTTAGTTCATAAATCCACCGCAGATTCACTGATGTTAATCCTGCAATGGACAGAGTGCCCCATAAACAGATAGGTTTGGGCATTCTGCTTTTCATAGGGCTGCTTCTGAGGGGTTTTTCCCTGCAAAAATAGTACCTGGTCTTACCATTCAAACTCGTTGTGAGCCAAAGCACAAAGTATAAAGAACGTTTCATCAAGTCTTCTATTCCAATAATGAATCCCTAGCAGCAATGGCAGCATACCTGGATTGTCAGATGCCACTCCTACAAAGCAGCACTGAATGCATCCCAAGCGCATAATGGCAGTCCAGAATAACCTGTTTATGGTAGTACTGTAGGATATCCTGATGTATTTATGAGAGATCTGGGCCATGATGGGCAGTCAAGGAGATGCATGGAGTTTTGCTTTATATATTTTTTTTTTTCCTTTATCAAATATGTGGAGGAGGAACTTCACTCTGCCCTGGTTTCTTGCAGATTCTTGATGAGCAAGACGGCACCTTGCCTGCAGTCAAGTGATGGGACAACAGCTGCTTAGAACTCCTTTCTTTCCTGCACTGCTAGCTGAGCTGCAGTGGAGGTAGTGAAAGCATACACAGTGAAGAATACCTGTTTTAATTCATGTAAAGATATGCTTTCTTCCTAGCATATTATTTTTCCAGTACCTGAAAGACTTGTGATTAAAAAAAAAAAGTTTGTGTATGTGTGTGTCCTCAGCCTGTTTTACTACCTCAAAGACCAGCATTTCTCTGTAGGAGGGTACTTTCTGTGATTAAGACATCTCCTAGTTATTTTTGATCAGTTTAGGAAAAATCCTTCAACTGCAATGCATTGTCTCCTGGCCTCCAAAGTACTATGGCTCTTCTTCCTCTCCTGCCCCATGTCCCTTTTCTTCCAGCCACCACCTTGTTACAGGACCTTTCAAAATATTATTAACTAGAATATGTACACACACAGAGTTATGTACACACATAGCCTCCTGCAAGATGGGAATGAACATAAACCCAACTAATCTACATACAACCCAGTTCTACAACATTCAAATGAGGGCTTAAACTCATTGGGAATAAATGTCATCCCTTTGGAGATGCCCTGGCTCTTATTTGTAGTGAGGGTGGTTTGGGATTTTTTTCCTCCCCTCCCCATATTTGGACACAGACTAGCATTTATAATAAAACATATCTCAAGCAGGATAGCAGAATGTTTTTTAAAAAAAAAAAAAAAAAAAAAAGATACAGAAAAAACCAGCATATTTCCATGCATGTGGCAGTAATAGTATATAGACTCCAAAGCTTACTGTAGCCAGGTAGATAACAAGCAGCAAAGCAACAAGCTCAAAAAGGAGTGGTGTGGTAAAGACCAACTATTCACTCTAGAACATAGGAGTGGAGAAATCAGGTTATATCTGCTGGTCAGCTGTTCACATCTTGTCTGCATTAATCTCTTGTCATAGCAACACAGCCCCAGAAAGCAAACTACGTGCCTTTAAAAAATGTCCCCATCCCCGTGCTTTTTCTTTTAATAAAGAGCAAAGGAGGCACATTATAGAGGTTTTTATTTTACTTATTCCTAATATTTTTCATGTAAATTCTGTCCCTATACTTGTGTATCTCAAAGCAGACAGTGGAGGAATATTGTTTCATACAGAGTCCCTGTTTACAAAGATGCTTGCAAATGCGTAAATACATTCTCAACATTCCCTTCCCTTTCCTGCCACTGAAGATGGCTGTGCTAAAGCATGATATTGATCATAGGTGACCAAAAAAGAATATTTCACAGTTATTTAGACAATTGTTCATTTTCAATGACATATTTCTATGCTGTGGAAGAGCAGAACTAAGCTGATTTCTCTTATAATTTCTCACATCCTTACTTCAACACAATTTTTGATAGAGCGGTTATTAGAGGAGAAAATAAATTTCAAATCAGTCTTCAGTGTTTCCTTAAAATCCTTTGGTGCATTTAGAACAAATGCATTTAATTTCCTTGATTTATTATAGAAACTCTGGGTTGCTTTTGAAAAACATCCTGGGAAATTCAACTGTATTTCAATGGTAGCATCAGAAACATGAATTCAAACTGATAGCAACTCACATAAAGTTTGTTGACATATGGTGCCACCTAGCCAGAAGATTTTATGAATGTAGTGTATTACAGATTTAAATGTGCTGCCATAAACATAGAATCATAGAATCAGAGAATTGTCAAGG
>KL254618.1:27365-50133 GCA_000699545.1 Podiceps cristatus | reverse complement strand
ATGAAGTATAAAAACCTCACATTATATCTGAGGCTCTATACAATGTAAAAAATGCTACAAATACAAAAATAATAATCCCACTTGCTGTATTTTAATGTACTTTGATCTTTCAGTATGTCTTGTGCAAGCGGGGAAATGTCTGAATATGTATCATTTCAGAAAGGAATCTGTAGACTACAAAAGTCTTTTATTCAAAAAACTGAAGTGCTCTCTAAAGTAGCTGTTTAAGGAAGCATTATCAGCTCGTCTGAATCAAATTCCGTATTTTTAGCATGGTGTGGCTCCACTGAAGATAAAAAAACCCAAGTCTTTCCAGTTAATACTAGCTGTGATTTCTGTTGAAGTTTAATGCCAACAACTGAGGAAGCAAACTAAATAGAACTGTGTCATGGCGTTAATCCCCTTGGAACCATTACTGAAGACACCAAAATTAGAAGGAAAAGAGTAAAATAAAATGCTTGAAGTATTTGAACTTCTTAACCCCTTCCTGATGACTGAGCCTTTTCTTGCTGCACATTCCTTCTCTGATCTTCCTAACATGTTTAAAGCCTATGTAGGGTGCAGGATCATGATTCTAGAGAGCCTGCTGCTTCTTTTTCCACTTCTATGTAGGTTCAGTCTACCACCATCCCATTCGTGTGACTCAATGTTTTTGTATTTTTGCCTCCCAATATTATTGAAAGAAAACAAGCAAAACAAGATGTCTTGGTCTGAAAAGACACAGGCAGATGAGATGGTCCTGTAGATTATCAGTGATGGAGCTGGTTAGACAATACAGGAGAGGGGAAGGACTGGAGAAATTTTTGAATACAGTTGTTTAGGATGCAGCTAAGGTGGGATTCTGGAGTCTGTATGGGACCAGCCACAGTCTGGATGGATAAGAAAGTTTGCAAAGGCAAAGAACAAGTGTTTTATTCAATCACTGGGTGCTTTGTATCACTCTGAATTAGAGACATCCAAAAACGTGGTGCTGCTCAGTCGTATTGTCCTATCATGGCAAAGGCTGCTTCCCCTTATGGATTAGAAGTATACCCGTCATTGTAGAAAGCTTTCTAGTCTGTTACACTATGAGGCTTCCTTCAGGTCGCTGTGCCACAAGGCCTGTGGCAGCTCAGCATGGGTGACCATCAACTCTGCAGGCATATTGGTATAAACTCTGACATCCATTTGCAGATCTGAGCGATGTGTTTCCAGTTGTTACCCATGTTGGTTTGGCACAGCTTTGTAAAACATTAAAAGCTCCTACTGGAAGTGTTGACCCCACAGCAATAAGCACTGGGTTTGGTTCGAAGGCCACCTCAGCATCTGTGAGTCAGGTCCAGTTACCTCCTTCCTCAGCTTCAGTCAGCCAGAGAAACTCAGCTTTCTGGTGAGCTGCGTGAAAGCAGAGCTTTCTAGTGGCTGACGCTGTCAGTGGCTCTGCCTTATTTATTTTAAAGCAGTCAAATACTTACTTTGCATTATGGCCTTTGCCATTTCCCTATTATTAATATAGTTGTGTCTGAGGTACTCCTCGTTCACATTAAATGCCAGTTTTTGTTGGTGTGCACGGGAAAACTTAGGAGTTTATACCAGCTTTGCTTTCCCACAGCATGTGGGACATGCAAGTGATGGACACGGGTGTTGATGCAGGTCAGCCCGACATGCTGAAGCAGCAAAAGCAAATTTAATCGTTTTGCATCTCTTCCAATTCAGTTGCGTCCATTCGCAGACACTGATGGATATTTTTTCTCTTTCTATAGTAGATCGGAATGTAAGACTTGAGAGATGTTTTATTTGAGATCGCTCTTCTAGGCTGCTTTCAGTTGATTACAACTGGGGAAAGCAAACAAACAAACTACAGCCTTAATTGGTACAAGACAGAAGTATTATCTCTCAAACATCAAGTGGGGAGGGGGAATAGTTTCTGAACGCTTCTTCTCTGGCAATGCTGTAACTGTGAAGGACACTGCTGGATCACTGCCATTGTTCCTGTAAATTCATTTAGCCCTTGTTATTTTGACAGTAAACTGACAGTGATTTGCTGCAGCATGCATCAATTGGATTTGTCTACTGCAATAATGTATATAATAACAGGGCTTATTATTGATGAAACTGTGCTTGTGCTATTTAGTTTGCAAATGTCAGAGGTTTCTATGGTAATTTATTTAGGAAACCGTAAAGGTCATTTAAATGCTGCTGTTCAAAGATCAGCCTTCGATCATAGAAAAATGTTCTTTTTTTTTAAGAAGCCTCTTTTTCCTTTTGGATCATGAACATTAATTAAATAAATGGTGTATTCTTTCCAGAAATTTAATATATCTCATTCAAAAGAGGAAGGGGGAGGGAGCCATTTATAACCCAGGTTTGATGGTACAGTGTATTTGTTAGGCAAAGGGACAGGATACGTTTGGAAAATGAAATTATTTTTTGTATGTTACAGGCTAGTGGAGGAAAAAGACACTGTTAATAAAGTTTGAATAGCAAAAAGTCTATCATCTTCCATGGCTTTGCAACCTGTTTAGTAGCTGAAAGGAAGCATTCCATGAAGGGAAGATAGGAAGGAATTGAAAAACAATTTCTCTGTGTTCTTTTGAATTCTACCAACAGAGGCATAATGTTGAAGCCAAAATCAGTTAGGTGTTGGGAAGCGTGAGCTCTGTACACTAACCCTTCTGCATCTCGCTTTATGAGCCTGGAGTACCCCACGTGTGTTCTTCTTTTCTCATGCCCAGAATTTTGTGGTATAACCCACAGACACGCTGCATGATATATGTGACCACCTCTCCATCCTGGATGTCTCAGGTGGAATTAGCAGGCCCCTTCCTCCCTGTAAAATTGACAGTTATAAATGAGTAGTCCTGGTAAAGCACTTCAAATCCTTTCACTGAAGACTCAATAAATGCCGAATCCTTTAACATTACCAAGCAGCACCAACTTAAAAAGGAAAACCTCTAGCTGGGGTTCTTAGTTTAATGGAGTTTAGGCAAACACTTTATATATATTTGTAGTATTTGATGTGTTTAGAGGACCGGTGCTGAAACCATAGGATAGCCTAAAATTTTGCCAAGAATCTTTTAGGCTCTTGGTCAGACAGTGAGTGCAGCCTTGTGGCAGCAGCCGAGAGCATCGCTAACTTCCGCATCACTGGTACAACTGACATCGGTCTGGCTCGGCTGGTGGTCGTGATCGCAGGGTCACGTCCTAAACACGTGCAGTTGAATAATCACAGCATCTGTAGTACTGGATCATTTCACATAGTAAACGTAGGACAGAATAAAGCAGTGTGATAGCAATAATCACCTGTAGATGTGGCAAAATCTTTTTTTTCCTTCTAGAACCACTGCTGAGTTCTGAGAGCAGAGCAGACACATGTTCGAAAATGTAGTATTATTTTTAAACATATGGCTTGGCATTTTGAAATCTCGTAAAATAACCTGGAATTCAGCTCTGCAGTAAGGAGCTAAAACGTTTTGGCCTTTTTTATGAAGTGACTTAAATGGAGCATTAGTGAATAAAAGGGCAAATGAAAACAATGCTTGCACATTAATAGGGGAAAGTATCAAGTTACCGAGCATGTTCTACTTCCCCCCCCCATTTTTAGAATAAAAAAGAACTTAGGTTAACATATTTTTATATGGGATAGAGTACATGAATTAGATGTTAAACATATACATTCTTGCTGCTTTGCCATGAACTTCTGTGGCATGTTGTAGATCTTAAATAATTAGGGTGCTTTAGCCTGATGAAAAAGTTAGCAATTAAAGAAATAATTCTCTGTATACACCAGTTGTTTTTCCCGAGGTTCGAGGCTTACATTTATTAAAGATTGTTGTAGGAAGGGATGTTTAAATGGATTAAATGCAGTGTTTCAAACTGTAATTGTATTTCATTGCCCAGACCGAAGATTAAATTGCTGTTGAATCTTTCTTCCCTTTTTAGATCACGTCTCCATTGGAGGGCTTGGGGATAGCTTTTATGAGTATTTGCTCAAGGCATGGCTGATGTCGGACAAGACAGATGAAGAAGGCAAGAAAATGTATTATGATGCTGTTCAGGTAAGTAAGATATTAAAATCTTCCTTTCCATAATAATCTAATCTATAATAATCCTAAAGAGACAGGCTCTGGGGACAATGTGAGGGATTTAAGTCTTTGGCACCACAGTGTGGGTTTTTTTAAATAATTAGTTTCTCTTTTAAATATAAATGCTAGAAGAATACAGATTCTGTGGGAAAGAGGAGCCTTGAAGTATAGCTATTTTTTTTTTTTTCCCAACTGAAACACAGTTAGTTCTAATACCAGAAAAGTATAAAATATGCAACAAAAAAAGGCATCTACAAGTAGCTGTCAGATAGAAGTTCAGATCTTTTTTCCTCAGTCTTCCCTAGATGTATTCCTTTTGTCATTTTTCCTTATATCCAGGAGGGAGTTCCTCTCTTGTGTTTCAACCCCGTATTTCAGCCAGTAGAGTTTTTTGATTGTGGTCAACACAGATTATCAATGTATATGGTAGATAATTATAAAGGAAAATAGAAGTTTTTGTTGCAGAATGACTTTTTGTTACAAGAGGCATATATTTGCCAGCTTCTGTGAAACAGCCAGATACTCAAATTGGACACAAGAGAAAGTTTTCAAAAATCAGAATTGTTCATACTTACGTTTTTATGTGGTATTTTATTTATGATCCTTCTGGTCTGCAATTTGCTGTTACTGATGGTACTTCCTTAATATGCTGGTTTGGGAGAAATAATCTGTTTTTTGACACCAGCTTGAGACTTGAGAAGTATTAAGTTTAAATTCGTATTTACAGGCTTTCCTTGCAGTCTCAGGCAAATGACCTGTTTTCTTGGTTCTTTGTTTTCATATATATTTCTATAAAAGAGGATGGTATTATTTCTTTTTTCCCCATTTTTTCATCTGTTTTGACTGGAAGCTCTCTAGGGCCAGGACTTTTCTCTCTTATTAACTGTGTATGTACAGTGCCTCTGTAGGCAAGGCTTCGAGATGCTAAGCAGATCTGCTTACTCTTTCAAACACCTGGAAATGCTCTGTCCCTAGGGAAGAGACGTAAGTCTCCTTTTACTTCCTGTATCACAAAAAGTGGTGACAATAAAAAAACTACATCCCCAGCTCACTGCAACTATCCTTTTTTTCATTGGAGAGAGAAGTCATATGTGACGATTTTAGGGTGTGATCTCTGGTGGTCGGAACTTCGACGACCAAATATCCTTTGCTAAGAAAGTGCTTTTAATTTTGCAAATGTAGATTTGGATGCAGTCGGCCTCGTTTTCACTGCTAACACAGTTTCGGCTTCAGAGGAAAAGGTGGATTTTAAATGAGGTTTGAGTGCATTCGAGGCTATAACATAAGAACGGTGATACTGTAATAGCTCAGCCATTAGGTTGGCAGCCACAAAGGGAGAACAAAGTGGTAATACAGTATCAATTCATCTTACCATGGAAGGCATTTTGAAGCACCTCAAAGATACTTCTAGTCTTCTACTTCCACTGATTTAATAATGCCAGGTTTTCCCTTTAAACACATTGTTGCACAGTGTAAACGCTAGTGCAAGAGAGCCCTGTGCCTCTCCGGCTGGTGCTGGGCTGCTCCTACTAAGGCTGAAGGTTCACCTGGCCCTGACTTGAGCAGAGCTGAAGCCAGGTACACAGGGAAGTCTCTCTTGCCTTACGCCACACGAGGTGTGTGCTGTCCCACGCCAGCTGTGTGGCGGCAATGTGCCAGGGTCACTGATGAGCCAGCCCGAACTGCCCGGCAGCATGGCTGAAGCGAGACATACTTGATGCTGGCTGGTCAACGGAGAGAGGGCCAGGAGCGCTCCGAGGAGTGACCGTGTGGGGTGCAGCAGCACAGCTTTGTTAAAGCTCACACCTTACCTATACTGGGATAACAACCTCCTCAGGTACAAAAGCTACGGCAGGCATGCAGAAGTCCTGGCAGAGAGCAGAAGTGGTGACGGCCAGCACGCTACGTGGCCATTTGCCCTGCTTGGGATTGAGTTCAGGGGGCAGAATTGCCTGGTCAGCGCACCACCGAATGTGGCAATGTCAATGCCGGGGACTGAGCTCTGCTGTAGGTGACTAGATTTAAAGTACCTATTATCTTAACATTTTTTGGTAGTAATAGCTCTTAAGCATTCCAAGCATCATGTCTGTCCAGAGTATCAGTGTTTGGGAGGGCCAAATGATCACTAAATACATGACAGATTTTCCATGCTGTTGGTTGAATGCTGTTTCCAATATTCTCTGAGCAATGGTCTTCGTGTTCTCTGTTTTCTATACCAAGGTGCATCTGTGCAAAACTGAAAGGGTACGTGCAGCATGTGGAGGTACAGCTTGACGCTGTAATGTAGCTGGTTCAGAAAACAGCAGAGATGTTGCAGTCTCACAGACACTGCAGACTGGTTGGGCCCCATTGAGATGCTAGGTTCTTCACCAGAGTAACTAGTCTGTTTTGAAATCCATCCTAATACTGGCTTTATTGCTATCGATCCCTTACTTATCTAAATTAAAGCTAATTTAAGTGCCTGCACAAGCTGCAGTCTTTCTTTATAACTAAACCTACACGGTTTGGGCATTCTGAGTCTGCTTCGTATTTTCTTAGATAAATTTCCCCCGACGCTTTCAGAATCTTTTTAAGACTATGCCAAAGGGAACGGCATGATTATTCCTGGCCGTTCGGTCCAGCACATACCCACCAAATTCTGAAAGAGCTATGTAAAGGTTTGATGTCTAATTTAATATCTGCCACTATCCAGAAACCACAAATGAAAATATATGGTGAGTTATAGTTCACTGTGAAAAGCTGAAATTTATTTAGAAAAAGCTTTGGGATGTTTTCTTACATTGTTTGTAACTCATATTAAAAACAGAGTTCTTTCTATTAGAACTTTTGTAGCACCTATAGATGGTTTTATGGCTTAAGTTAAAAGCAATAACTAAGATGTCAAACTAGATTTAAAAACTTTTCCACTTGCTATGAATAAGATGCGTATTTAGCTGATACCACTTAAAGAAGAGTTTATTTCTAATGGGAAAAGGAACAGAGTTAGTCTTGTTTTGAATACCAGAGCATAATACGAATGTATTTATAAGGCCATCAGAGGGATTCATAAACTCTAGAAGTTGAACAAAAAGACAAGTGAATGTATTTTTAACGTAAGTTATTTTTCTGTTTTGAAAAGCAATGCATACAATACCCTGTTTCGCATAATGCAGGAGGTAAGAGATGTTCTTAACTGGTTTCAATGGATAGCATGCAACATTTAGTTACAGAACAAATGTGTACTCGGCTTTTAGTTGTATTTTGAGGATGTAACTGCCCAGAGAACAATCTACCAGTCTTTCCAAGTACCCAGGACAGGAACCATCACACTCTTTTCAGTTAACACAGGTATGTCAGAGACACAATTGAGGTGGTTTAGTAAGAGAACACGATAATTTAAGACAAAAAAAAAAAAAAAAAAAAGGACCTTGTGAGTTCACTACCTAGTTTACTAACAGCGGTGTCGCAAGCATCAAATCATCGCCTCTTGAATGTGTCAACTTTCATTTTCTAAGTTGAAGGGCAATTTTCCTGCTACGCCTGTTAATAGGTTCTCTGACACTTGGTGCCCAATGGTCAGGTATCTTTTCCACATTTTCCTGCTACATGTATTCATGGCCATTGCTGCAGACTTTCTACATCTTAAATATTTCTCTGACACTGCCTTCATCCCCTCCTCAGTGTATTTCTAGAGAAGTGGCATATCTAAAGGCTGTAAAGAGTTCTGTAACTTGGCCCAGAACACCTTCACAGAAAGAGGAAGAATCCCTCGTCAGCACTTGCGAGGCAGCTCGGTTCAGTGCAGCCCACGGTAGCCCTGTGTTATCAGCAAGGTAAAGCTGCTGCATTCTGCAGTTTTACCTTTAGAAAGGGCAGTTTACTTTTAGACATTTGGATTTGTTAATTTTTCTTACTCGGTAACAACTGCTCAGAATATTGTAACAAGAAAACTAGCGACCTCCGCAGAACCTAGCGCACGTGGAAGGAGAAACAATGGAAATTGCAAAAGGAATAGGTG
Source organism: Podiceps cristatus (assembly GCA_000699545.1). Lineage (NCBI taxonomy): Eukaryota > Metazoa > Chordata > Aves > Podicipediformes > Podicipedidae > Podiceps > Podiceps cristatus. Next base: position 42,072 of record KL254618.1, on the reverse strand, counting down.
GAGTGAAGTGGTGCCATGGCCGTTCTCTGCCAGATTTCAACAACACTCTTGAAAGTCAACCCGTGCTGGGTTGCACGATTAAGGAATGCAGTAACCTTTTGTGGGTATCAAAAGAGGAAAACATCATTTTTGGCCTCGGAATTTTGAGTATTCGGACAGGAAATATGTAGGATCACTTTTTAATTTTTTATAGTTGTGGCGTTTTTTGGGTTTTTTTGGTTTTTGTCACATTGCTAACTTTTGAGACTACCCTTGAAATATGCAGTTTGTGCTCTGCCAAAGGAAGCTATCTGGTTTTAATTTTGGTGTGTTTTTTTGTATATTTAATAATTGTCAGCATTAAGTAGTGAACATTTTTCAGAGCTGTCGAGCTTTCAGCCTTTCAGATAACTAAAACAAATCCAAGTAGACTCCTTTCTCATTGAAATGAGGGAGAGAACAAAGTGTTGTTAGCAAAATGAGAACGTGATATTGGCAGATAGGCCCTTTTCATCTCCAGACTTTCATGAGGGTCTATTTAACCGTGGTGACAGTGTGGTGGCTGGTCTGTACTGATTGCAGTTTTCATTAAGTTGCTTGAAGTGGTTTGCTTAGTGATTGTAGTGATCTGAAAAATAACATAACTGATGGGGACAATGACAGAACTGCAACAACTCAATTAGAATAGTCACACTGGGTAAAGCTGAAAGTATATGAATGAATTGAACATTCAATACTTGAGCACTTCTTGGCGTTCAAGGAAATACATAATAGGAGAAGTCTGCCTGGGCAAGTGGATCTTCAGGATGAAACAGTTGGTGCAGTGGATCCAGCCTTCCCAGTGTATACATTTTGGAGGTAGGGTATTGTCTATAACTTATATGTGTGAAAATGAATAAACACACAGTTTATCTATGTATTTTGTCAGCTGTCATGTTCAAAATATTTATCACCCAGCTGCACTGGTGTTCTGCACATAGCGATAGTATAGCTGTATTATGTAGGAACACAAGATTCATTACACTTAACAGACAGGAACATCCAGAGGACTCGCTGTTCCTTTTTATTCTCTTGGCTGTATTTCCCTGCTTGACAGGGGTTTTGAGGAACTCTCCAACTGCTTACAGAAAGCATCAAGCCTAAAGACAGGCTTCTGCAGATTTTTAAATTGTTAATTATTTACTTATAATTGCACAATGTCTATATTTTGGAGTATAGGAAGTATTTATTAAAATGTTTGCTTGCTTATGGACTGTGAGGAGAAGCACCAAGCTATAATGTTGTTAGAACTCTTTAAGGAGTAACTAGAAAAGTCCTGTGAGAGAAACTGTCCCCTTTTTGCTTGTGGCTTTGCTCTTGTTGTCAGAGCAGCCATGTCCTTACTACTTGTGCTATTTTCCCTTCCTTTTTTGACAGCAAAAAAAAGCTTGTCAGGAGCGATAGGTATTTATTCTAGAATATTCAGAAACTACATACTGTAACATTTTGTGAGTGGCTTGCTTTGATTCATGCTGTTCCATTAATACTGTTTTAAGAATATGAATAAATCTAGCCTTCTGGTAGCAGACAGCATTAGGTACGTTTAGTGCAAGAGCATTGGTGCTCTTAAAGACACCAGTACATCTATACAGAGGGAAAAAAAAATAAACACACACCCCCCCAAAAAAAGCAACCGCAATCAAACATAAGCAGATTTTCAGAGAAACGTAAATTAGCAGCTTTTCCCTAGAACTTAATTATCTTTCTAATGATCAGATGGGTAGGTATCATAGTAGGTAACTGCTTGCTAACATTTCCATTTTAAGAACTTAGAATCATAGAATGTTTTGGGTTGGAAGGGACCTCTAGCTCATCTAGTCCAACCCCCCTGCAGTGAGCAGGGACACCATTACCCAGATCAGGTTGCTCACAGCCCCGTCCAGCCTGGCCTTGAATGTTTCCAGGGATGGGGCCTCCACCACCTCTCTGGGCAACCCGTTCCAGTGCTTCACCACCCTCATTGTGAAGAATTTTTTCCTTACATCTAATCTAAACCTACCCTGTTTCAGCTTGAAACCATTACCCCTTGTCCTGTCACCGCTGTCCCTACTGAAAAGATTCTCCCCATCTTTCCTATAGGCCCCCTTTATGTACTGGAAGGCCGCAATCAGGTCTCCCCACAGCCTTCTCTTGGGGATCTCCGTTATAAGCATTCATATTTCATTTCATATGTAAGCTTGTCTGTAAACCACGTCCTAAGTCCAAAAGCAGTAAGTGCCTTATTGCTTTCAAAAAGTTTCTTATATATTGTGTTTAAACAAATGAAAGTTCTTCTGTGTTCGCATTTCAGTTTTGTTTTCTAAAGCGCAGTTTAGTAAGCAGCAAGGACCTTGCGATAAGAACATGCCACTTTTCTTTGGCAGAAGTATTTCAATAAATTGTAATGAGGGCTTGAACTAGGATCCTATTCCATCCTAGTTTTTCTGACTGGATGCTTTCACATGATTCATGCATCTTGCAATACATATTTAAATCCTGTCTGAAGGATATTTAAGAAAACAGAATCAACTAATAAATATAAAGTTCAGGGGGAAAAAAAAGTGCATTTTTTTTCCTGCCAGCTCCAAAATGGCTGTAATAATAGAACAAAGCACTTCTTAAACTTTTCATAATAAAGTCATTGGAATTCTGGATATAGGATAAATTCGATGAATTATAAAGACTGAAGAAAAGTATCTGTTGATTTATTTCAACTCAACAGAGAAAACATGAGGGATATACAAAGTCAAGAAAACAGGCAATTGACTTACAGACTCACAGCATGCAAAACCACAATAACCCTGATCTGCCTGCTGTGTGCTGTTTCACCACCAATAAAATGTATTGGTGCAAGCTGTAAATATTAAAATAAATAAGCAATTGACATTACACATCTTTGAGTTACTAGAAATATCATGTGATAGAATTCTCTTCCATACTTATTGTTGCTTCAAATTGTCAAAATACTGTTTATGAAGAAGATTCCTAGGAGAAGAAAAATATATTAGAAGTTTGTACTGAGATAATTTACAGTGCTTTGTTGTAAAGAAGACTGCAGAGTTGTAGTTATCCCCAAAACAAACATTATAAACCCTGGAAATATAGGACTAGGATCATATTTTTGAAGTTTCAAATTTATTAAGGTATGGAAATATGTAACTATGACTGGCAAGACAGTTTTATCGCCAGCTACAGTGACATCTTGAGGAGGGAAATTAAACACCTGTTTTTTTTGTTGTTAAAACAGAAGTAATCATTGAAATTCATTAATCATAATTAAAGAGTTACTGTAAAAGGAGAGGTAAAATGCCTAAGTGCGAGAGGAAGAACAACTGTGGTTTTACATTGAATTTTGAGGTTTGTAATTTGTTATCCCCATTCTTTTAGCAGCGTTAACTTTTTTGTGGCATGTGGTTTTGAGGTGCAGAGCAACTTTGAGATGCAGAACGTTTTTTCCTGAGAAGCCTCCATTTGTGCTCTGCAGGTATCTCTGTTAATATTTTTATTATCCATCAGCAAGATCCACCAAGAGAATACCTTCTATTAAAAATAAGCTTGATGATTGGGGTTTTTTACTCATTTGAGCAGTGAGATTACTTCAGTTCTGCATCCTCTATGTTTCTTTATATGCAATCCAGTTCAGTATCCTAAACAACTTTAAGAGTAAATGATGGCCTTCCCAAACACAAAATCAAGTCTGGGACTGAGGAAGGGGGGTGGCTGTGTAACCAGCTGAAAGGAGTCCAGACCTGAATGCAAGAAAATGGGTTTTTATTAGGAGGGTCCAGTTCCGCTTAATTTTGCGAGGCAAAGGACTGGCAGTATAATGTAAATGCTAAGGAACAGGCTGATAAGCTGAGATGGCAAAACATTATCGCCTTAAGAAAGGAAGCAGGAGGGAGAGGAAATCAGGTTGGGAAAAAATTGAGGAGTTTCTCTTTTGTGCTGTCAATAACAGAGGTTACACACACATGCAATGTGCAATCCTGTAACCTATGTAAATAATGTCTCATTCACTGCTGTTCTTGCAGTGTGACAGATAGGCAAGGGCGTAATTTTAACATGCAAACTCATGAGGAAGATGCCAGGAGTAATACAAGGTGCACTTGAGTCAATTCAAACCGTAAAAGGGACTCTTAGTGTTTCTAATTGAGTGCTCAAGCATTTTTACAGTTGCTGTATAGAAGTAATAATTTCCCACAAGATGGAAAAAAAAAGTAATTTAGATAAAGGCTTTATTGCAGCAGGGACTGTAAGCAGAGCCTTACATAAAAGCACACACAAAAACTTGCCAGGAATTGTATCAGCCATAAAAGTCAGTCTGGCTGCAAGAGCTTGCAGGTACACTACAAACTGTATGCTGTATCTGCTTTAAGTTTAGTAGATTTACTTCTGTAAATATTTGGCAAATAATGTTTATTTTCCTTTTGTTTCCCTTCCTTCATCTCCTTTTTTGTTCACTACTAATTTTTTTTTTTTTTTTTTTTTTTTTTTTTTTTTTTAATGGTCATTCCCAGGTAGCATCTACTATTGCTCCCTTTGGGAACATAGATTTGCAGCCACTTCTTTGCAACCTTTTATGTTGAACAGTCTCTCTGCTTTACCTTGATGGAAAAAAAGGAATTACTATTTGAATTTCAGAAACACGTTCTGGAAAACAATAGCATGAAATTTCCATTTACTTAAAAGAAAAACTGTACCAACTCCAATTATTACCCATCAATAATGTATCATCAGCTAATCAAAGACCACATTCTTCTAGCTTTTTTGATTCTTTGCTGACGTTGTATATTGGTTTATATTGCAGATATTCATTACAGTAAAATGAAATAATGATCTCTATAGTGGTAAGTATAACACCACCCGATCTGCAAGTAGTGCAGAAAGGAATTACTTGTAGGTGGGGACCAAGCTGTAATAGAGCTGCAATTCAAATAAATGTGTCCCTTTTCTAAAGTGTGGACATAATTATGTAAGAAGTAAAATGATTCTAAGCAGGAAATGCAGAATTAATTCTGCCAAACAGAGCTTTTCACTTAGGTCGGTCTTTGTCACCATGCTACCAATTCTCCTTTATAATATTCTCCTTGGTTTAGGAACTTGATTTCCCTGCCTGAACTGCACCCACAGCACTGCCAACAGCAATTAGCATTTCCCTGTGGGACTGTAACCCTAACGTTTCATCCTCCTGCTCAATAAACTGATAGTATTTCTTTCTTATAATAGTATTTCTCACCTTTGCATTCAAGTTTTTTTATACTTAAAATAATTACCCATGTATTCCAGCTAGTGATTTAATCCTGCACTGGACCTCAAGCTTATTTAAAAAGGGAATGTCTTTCAGAAAGTTCAGTCCAGCCTGATGGCACTTACCATCTTTGCTAAACTCTCACTGAAAAATATTTTTACATGCTGCTCACAGAAGTACATACCATTATATTAAAATGGGGGCAGGGGGAGAATTCGCATAGAAGTTTTGTGAAGTTCCTATAGACAGATGGCTTTGGCAATTCCGGTATAGATTCAGAATTGCTAATTGAAAGATTACAAATTTTTGTTTATTCTTTACATTGAAAATATTATACAAATGCATTATACAAACACTGTATATTCCAGTAGTGCTTTAACAATATTTGGGAGTAAATTCTGAAATTGAACTATAGATAGATTTCATTTGTGGGGAAAAGGAAGGTTTTACCATGTCTTAATGCTGCAGATACTGTCATCAGTATAGGAGTTTGTAATTTCAATGAATACATTCATTGATAGTTGGGGAGTTTATTTTGCATGCTGTACTCATGCGTGTTATACTTTTTTTTTAAAGATAAAAAGCATTTATAATTTTGAGGTTTTCTAAATATGCTGCTCTGTTACAATGGTAACTTTTTTTTTTTATGCTGAGTTCATGAAACAGCTGGGACAGATCTAACAAATTCATTAGAATCTGACACTGATGCCATGCTGGAATTATTCCAAGCTTCATGCAACTTTGATACTGCGAATTCGTTAGCAAGCCTTTGGTGAATATTGTTTCAGGGCAAGCAGCTAGTCCCTCAGTTGGAAAGTAGAGGCACAGTGATAAGGGAAACCTATTTCTAATTAAAACAGTTTGGCCAACGCAGACTGAAAATGGTCCATGAAGAAACTTTTCAGATTTAGTTGAAGCTTTTGACAGTCCCACTGTAAGCTGCCTGGCAGTGGTTTTGTGAGTTCTTCTGGTGAACCACCCCAGAGCACAAAAAGAACTACTGGCCCTCTAGGAAGAGATGCTCCTCTGCCTTTTCAGGCTTTACAAAAGCTGTTCAGTTGAGGTCAGTTTGCTTAAATCATGTAACTTCTACAAACTGTTATTACTTCCTAACTTCATACAACTTCAGATGAAGTTTAGGCTTTGTGGAGGCACGGTATTTGTTTTCCTGTCTTCCACAATAAATTTGTTGAGTGCTGATGGACTTGCAAGTTTGGTACACTTGAGCTTATGGCTTCTGAAGGTTATTTGTACATATAGAACGTTATTTGGATTTCATTTCTAAGTATAAATGATTAGTTACATGCTGTTATAAGGGTATATACAACAATATTGGTATTATCTAGCACTCAGGGACCCATGATTGGACAAAGTATTACAAGGCAATTTGACAGTCTGTAATATATCAAATAATTAATAAAAATAGCTTTAAATCAGACACATAATAAAAGTAACTTTTAATAGGCATGTGTACTAGTTTTTAATAAGACCTATTTATAAAAACAAGATGATTTGCTTTACTAAACATGAATAATTGATTTGGAAATACATTTTTATTTTGTGACATTCTTAGCATCAATTCATATCAATTTGTTCGTTTCTTAACACCAGTTTGTTAGAATAATTTTTAAATTTCCCAAGTGGAAGTCATCTTTTTTCAGCTTAAACTTTAATCTTGAGCCAAAAGAGTGAGAAAAAAATCTCTGAGTGACTAATTGGTATTGCAAAATCCATTTTCATACTACAAGAATCAACTCTGGTCTAATTACTATAGTTCTGAAGGTGCATGGTTACTGTTATTTCTGTCAGGTACAGTACTACTTCATTCTGTCTTTCATTAATTCTTTACTGGAAAAAAAAATGCAACACAGGTAACTGTAGTCATCAATTCATTTTTAAATTTATTTTTTTAAATACATTCTGACTCAACATCTAAGTGATCAGTAGAGTTATCAACTATTGCCAGAATTGTTGATTTGGTGAGATGGGGATACCATGCTGAAAGGTTACATGAAATGTAATTTAAATTTAAAGTTTTTAATTTTTGAACTGGGTTTTAGGTAGCTTATTTTTTAGAATGCCTAAGTAGTCTGAAAGCTATTTCCCAAAAACTGTTATGTGTTTTTAACAATAAGGCAACCTATTACAAAATATAAACTGCTTAATAAAAATGTGAACAGCACTCTGAAAGATTCTGGAAGTTTTCCAATTATTTCTATCTTCTCATAAATTTTGCCTGTTTATGCATTAATACATATTGCAGAAGGTTCTTTGAACTCCGTTCTGACAATTCTTCAATTATAAATTCAAATATTTTATACCCAAATGAGCAAAAAAGACATGTTTTAAAGAACATTATTTTTTGAAAAAGTATCTAGGTATTCCACTACTAGTTTCCCAACCTGTCAGAAAAGCTTTTTTATATGCACTTGGAATACACAACTACCAATTAGCTTGACACCAACTCGGCCTCTGTAATTCTTTCATCTTCTACAGTGGGGTCTGGTTTGGATGCTTAAGGAAACTTAAAAAAATACTCTGCTGGTGCTTCTAGTTTAGAGATTTTTCATGCTTAGGAAAGCAACCTTTACAGATTTAGATGGGAAGAAATAACGACAATCAATACCTTCTCTAACACTTTTTTTTTTAATCAGGGCTTTTTTGTTAATAGTTCTCTGCACTGATATTTTATTTGTGATTTCTCTCTTGTATAATGCATGTTGAGTACTGTTCCTGGATCTTATGATTTCAATAGAATAAACCAGAATACTGTTGGATAACTAAATGTACGATAGGGTGGTTTGCCTGTTCTCCATTACCCTTTAAAGAGTAATAGCTTACTTTCTGTGCAGGCTTCTAATTAATGTGCTCTTCTGCAGGTCCCTTGTTTTAATTCTGTTCCTCTCATAAGGGAAGGTTTTCCTGGATTTTGTAATCAGTGACCATACATTGCTAACGGCACCAACTTCAGCTTCATACAAATTAGAGATCTGTATGTTTTTATTCTGCTTGGGTTTTTTTTCAAGACCCTACTCTTGCTTGATAACTAGAGAGGAATTCTGTGTGAGAGGGGAAACTCACTGGACTTAAGAATGCCATATAGAGTCAGAGTCCTAATATCATTCAGTGCACTCACCGAGTCAGGCATTTTGAATATGAGTTATGTCTGCATATAATTGACATGAAATTATATCACACGCTTTAAGTCAGAATTACAATGGGAAGTATGAAAGCTGAAGTGATGGCTAATCACCACTAAAAGTGGAATTGGCTGAAGTTACTCAAAGTAGAAAGGAAAAGAATTAAATAATTTTAAAATAGAATTGTATTTTTTAGGTCTTTCCAGTATTTTTATAAAACACACTGTGTAAATTGCTCAAAGTTGTAGCAAAATTAATCATCATTACTGACGTATGCTAATCTGTGGTGGTTTGGCTGCACTTTGAGCTTCTGTGAGCTCATGTTACCCATTTTACTTTGTAAGCAAAGGCAACATGGGGAAAAAGCATCCAGCATACTGAAAACTTTATCTTTGTCCTTCATACTTCACCAAGTGGTACCAAAGGGTTTGAAACGATGTGCTTTTGCAGGCCATAGAGACCCACCTCATTCGCAAATCAAGCGGGGGGCTGACATACATCGCTGAGTGGAAGGGTGGACTGCTTGAACACAAGATGGGGCATCTCACTTGTTTTGCTGGAGGTATGTTTGCTCTAGGAGCAGACGGAGCACCTAACGACAAGACGGGCCATCACATCGAGCTTGGTGCCGAAATTGCTAGGACTTGCCACGAATCCTATGATCGTACAAGTAAGTGGCGTATTGCAGAGTTTAATGTCACAGTTTGACTTTGTGAAGGCAGCCATCGGTTCTTTTGTGTATTGCTAAATGGAAGCTGGGTGATGGCAAGAACTCTCCATCCTTTCAAACCAAAGGCTGCTTTGCTCTAAGAGTAACTTTAAGAATGGCTGTTATATTTTATAAATAAAATTTCTGTGCATCTGAATGATATCTACTCACTAGTAATTAACATGACAGCATTTTTTTCACTTTGCTGATTTCTGTATTGCTGAATACAAATAAGAGAGGGAGCCTGTTAATTTATGCATCAATATAGCTATTAGGCATGGATTATGCACAAAAAAATATTTTATTCTCAGTTCTGTTGGTACAGTGCTGCAAATAATAGAATAGCACAAAGAAAGTGAATTTCTGTACAGGAAATTTCTTCAGGTTCTTTCATCTTATAAAAATAACCCTGGCAGCTTTTCAGGTCCCAGAGTGTATTTTCCAGTTTGATATACAAAAGTAAATATCCTTGTCTTTTAAGCAAAATTTCACATGTTGCTAGTTATATGAAGTCTTCCAGAATGCAAATGTTAGCATCACTGTTCAAACTGGAACTGCTGTTTAAGGCAGTGATGAAGGACAGCTCTCTCACTCTGAATTATTTACAAAATATTAGAAACAGGAGGTGCTGCAGTATCTTTCAGAAATTACATAATTTTGGGTAACCAGGCTTGTGTCACATGAAATGTTGATTTGGTAGGTTATGTAGCTTGAAACCTTTTTTAATGCCTTTATTTTAACATGTATTTTTTTATATCGGCTAGGTATGAAACTAGGACCAGAAGCCTTCAGATTTGATGGTGGTGTTGAGGCCATTGCTACAAGACAAAATGAAAAATACTACATCCTACGACCAGAAGTCATAGAGACCTACATGTACATGTGGCGGCTCACTCATGACCCAAAGTACAGGCAGTGGGGATGGGAAGCTGTAGAGGTAATTTTCTATTGAACTTTTTTCTTATTAAATTATTAGTATCTTATTAAATTATTAGTATCTTGTTAAGTGAGCTACTGAACAGTATCAGGATAATGTTTAGCAGTTGGAGAGTAAATACTTATTTTAAACCAGTAATATCAACTGGTAGAGTGTAGTTATTTAGGACATTTTACTTGCCTTCCTCAGGTGTTCGCTCTGTCAGTCCTGGAACAAGATGCTTCTGAGTTAATGATTCCAAAGCATTAAATAAACCCAAGAAACACACAAACCACAAAAACAACACACACATAAAAACTGCACCACACTGACAAACAAACAAAAGCTAAAAATGTAGAGTGCTGTTCCCTTACTTTCTTTTTCACTAACACCACACATTTTACTACTGGAATCTTCCCAGGCAGATTCTAATTGAAATATTTACAATGTCTGTTTTTATGGAACTGGTCCCACCAGGCTTCAGCAATGCCAAGTGTTCCTTCTCCAGGAGATGTTTTTCCTGACTCATTGTTGCTGCCCACACTGATAACATTGTTATAAACAATTGAAATGTTTTCCTTATTATTATTCCTTACCCCGTTGGTTCAGTTTGTGTCTATTTCAAGTTTGTACACTGGCTTACCTTCTTAGTGCTCCCCATGTGCTCCTTGTTTAACATTCTTGTGGTTACTCTCCTCTGGCTCTACCACAGTAGATTGCAGCCCCTGTGTGGGAGCTATAGCTGGTCCCAAGCTGTACAGACCCATCTTCCACTGTCCTAATGTGCATCTGAGTGTTTCACAAACCCAAATCTTACAACTTCACAGAAGTTACACAGTGAACTTTAGTATTTTTTTTTTTCTCTTCTTCCTTGATGTTTCTAGCCCATATAGCTCTACCTGATACTGTATTTTTTTGTTCCAGCATGTGTCCTGATAGCTTACCACAAGTATTTCGTAACTTCTGCTCCCTCTTGCTCCAGAGAGCACATCACTCCTCCGTTTCTTCTTGGGCAAGTCTCCCACCACTGAATGTTGTTGGTTTAATTACCAAGGTCTGTTGCACAAAGGGGAAGCTGAGACTGAAACAAGAAAAAAGGGGCAACAATCAGACTTTGTTATTGCCTGAAAAAAAGTTGTTCTTCAGGTGTTTCATGTCCATTTTGAACTCATGACACTGGCAGTAAGAACTCAGTAAGTTTGTTTCCCAGTGCCCTTGTAGCAGAAAAGGAGGCTGCTCTATAGCTGATGACTTCTAAACTCGCCAAGTCTATTAATTCTTTCTCTAATTTTTGCAGACTAAAAACATACTCTAGCCTCTCCATTTTTCCTTTGGAAACTTGCTTTGCTGCTTTAATTTGAGTCCAAGATCATTCTGTATGTACTTCAGCAGTTGGAGAAAATGCAGTTATGAGCAATAGCAATATCCACTGTTACTGAGTCAGAAAGGTTTTATCAGCTTAGCTCTTGAAAGTTTCCCTTTCTGCATTATAAATGCAGAACATATTTTGAATTCACAGCACTTTTGTTTTTTCCCTTTATGATACTTTCAGACTGTCAGCCAGTTTTCACTCCACTTGTTTTCCATTACTCTAGCATAACTGATCTTAGCCACCCTCATTTTCTGAGAACTACTAATTTAAAATGTGATTGTTTCCTCCTACCCACCACTACTCCACTGTCAGTGTGAGCATTACTGTACTCTGAAATGGCAGAGATGGACACAAAAGGCCATTACTGTCAGTTAAAGGAGGGTGACAATCAAGAGCCTTTTTATTGTCCTAATGCTGCACGTGAACGTCCTGTTCCTTTAGTTAAAGTAGCTTTGAGGGATAAAATGCTTCACGTTGCATCAAGTAGATACCACCAGATGGTTAACGTGGAGCAAGTTAACCTCTCAGTCTACATCCATCATAGCAGTGTGTTCAGGTACCTATACAGTATCTCCCTACAACGAACCCAAAGAAGGCTCTAACTACGTGTTAGAGTACATAAACCCCAAATGCAATTTGCTTTTATTTTACCTCACCCTGTTTAGAATGCAGATGTTTCCTTGAATATAGCCTTATCCTTCAAGTTCTCCTTCTGCTGTGCCTTGGAAAACAATCTTGTGTTTGACATTGAAAATCCAGACACAGATCCAGCATTTTGAATTCACTGCAGGTTGAAGTAGATGAGAGGGAAGGAGTACCAGCCAGGGGAAATTACTTGTTTAAACTTAAGTGTATTTGTCACTTAGTAAAAGTGTCCAGCAAAATTAAAGAACCTAAAGACACATAAGAAAAGATAAATAGGCCTGTTATATTTTAAAGGATCTCTCCTGAAGAAAAATCCCATTTAAATATACGATAGGCAGCTTACTCTCCAGTGAAAACCATGGAGAGCCTGACATGCAAGTTAAATATATGCAGATGGCTAGAGGGACTCCAGCAAAAACAAGGACATTTAGGATATCTACTTACAGCAAAACACAGTTCTTTAACAGCCTTTAGAGCAGGTGGAGGTGATGGATACCGCAGTAATTATTAGTGACTTAGTCCCATCTCTCATCAGAAAATGCCTATTCTGCCTGTTTGCTTTAGATGTATCTATTGCCTTTTCATAGCTTTTTGTTGTACGTGGTTTGAAATGCAGCATCTTTCCATAAATAATAAATGGAGGAACTAGTTGCCTTCCATCTCTCCATCAGGGGTTTGATAAAGCTCCGGGTATTTCTGCGTGAAAGTTGTTGCTGCAATACCCATCTCCACAGCAAGCACCATGTTTCAGAGTAGTGTGGTCCTGAGTAAACATAGCAATCCATCATGCTTACCATTATTTTCATTGTGAGAAGTTATTTAGGGCTAAAGAGAGTTTTCTGGATTTGTTTTTGAACAATGTGTTGTTTTAAATATAATCATCTTTGGTTCTCTTCACTCCTTTATTATATTGCATGATACCAGAGAGTTACTGTAAAACAGAATAAGAAAAATGAGGAGGCTAAGAATACTTTTGACCTTGCTAAATAAGTCAATTATAAAGAAAAAAGGTGAATGAATATTTTTCAACAAGGCAGTGATAAGAGAACTAATTTTCAAATGAGGTATTCGATAGCAGTCTATTTAAAGTTATGGCTTATATAGAGGCATATAGGTACCACCCTTCTAATGCAAACACCTGTCCAAAAGAAAAGCAGCAAAGTTTATTAAATAGTGTAAGTGCATATACCTTCTACATTCTAGCACCAGGTACAATTTTTCTTGCCCTTCTGTATACACCCTTCACCTGATCTTTTTTCCCCTTCAAAATTAGGTGATCATATAGAACATTCCTGTGGGCAGAAAAAAAAGTTATGTTTTTAGGTAGTCTATGTGCTCCTTTTTATTGTAAAATAGGAATCAATCATCTGTTTTGAACACAGTTTGGAAACTAGAGAAAAATGTATTCTTATTCTTACATCTAAAATGTGTTAAGTCCAGCCACATACTAGCTTTCTGTCTACTCCTGCATAACAGACAAAGCTTTTTCAGAAAGGTATCAAAGAAATATAGTACCGCCTGCAGAAAAGGAATTCAGTCACAGCCCTGTATCAGAGGTTTTCCATTGAAAAATGACATAATTGCAAAAAGAAACCAAACAACTTACATAGAAAATGGAGAGTTGCCTCTCCTTTTTGAAGCGACTTACAGGAGGTAAGGAGACTGGTCTTTGTCATGGTATTCAGTTCTATCAGGTATATGTGACAATCTCTGAAGGCTGTTAGACAAGCCTGTGAGAGAGAAGCTATTGTTATTCCTATTAAAGAGGAAAAAAGTAAGAGAAAATCCATATATCCATAAAAGTTTTCTACCTAGAGCTTTATCTAGTTTTCATCTCTGTCAAAAAAAAATGTGACTTTTTTTTGGCTAGTTTTACTGTGAAACAGAGAAAAACTGACAGGTGATTCATTTTATTAATCCTACTGTTTGGCTTTTTTCTCCCCTCTTCAGGCACTAGAAAAACACTGCAGAGTAGATGGTGGCTATTCTGGCATTAGAGATGTTTATAACAATCATGAAAGCCATGATGATGTGCAGCAAAGTTTCTTCCTTTCAGAAACACTCAAGTAAGTTAAAAAAGTTGTCTTTCATTAATATGAAGTAGTTCTATGTATCATCTTTACAGATAAGTATTTATCATTAGTACCCTTGATAATCACATAACAAAATCTGACCAAAATAGTAGAGCTTTCTCCTTAGGTGACGGGAAGCCAGATTTGTCTGTCTTCTATATCAATAAACTAAATTGTATGACTTCTGCAAATTATCTTTACTTCTGATAAATGTACTTGATAAGTCTTTTGTTAAGAAATTACACCTCCTAGCTTTGATAACATCTAATTATACATTCCAAAACTAGCGAAACAAATTGAGTAGACAGAGGGCTTACTAGGCTTGTCTTACATACTTTTCGTTTTAAAACCATAGACAAAGAAAAAACCTTGCATGGTAAGCTCACAAAGCCTCATAAGAAGAAAACCAAAAGCTTTCATTATCTAGCACTGTCTCCTAAGTTTTTAATGAAACAAAGGAAGTTTTGTCTTGTTTTGGGGGGGGGGGGTTTGTTGTTGGGTTTTGGGGGTTTTTTTGCTGTGCAAGACAAAGTTGCAGCCCTCACATGTCTCTACTATAGCTTTTAAATTGGACTATGAGAATTAGACCAAGAAAATCCTCAGGGAAA
>KL254618.1:0-27347 GCA_000699545.1 Podiceps cristatus | reverse complement strand
AGTGATTTTCATTTGCTAAGCACACTTCCATTTCTAAGACGACTTCAGTAATCATGCTACAGTAGCTACTACCCTGTATCAGAACCATAAAGTGTTGGATTTGTTTGTTTTAATGGAGCCTATCTTAGTAAATGGCTGCCCAAGCTCCTGCTCTAGTGCTAGTTTTCTTTAAAAATCCTAAGCCACAGATTGTTCTCAGATGTAAGGCAGGATTGGAGTACAGTATTTTCATTCCTACACCTTGATATATGTGGACATTCAGGAGGAAAAAACTTACTATGGTTGTATATTATCTGAACAATACGTAATAAAATTACCAAGGATGAAATGGAAGTGAACTGATATTTAACATTGATAGCCTAAACTTCTTCGTCCTCTATTAGGATAGAGGCATTCTTTTGTTGGTCTCCAGTTGCTATTGCCCTTGAGTCCAATCTGAGTTGAGTAGCCCCAAAGCTTTGTGCTAACCTCTGATGCTGGGGCTTACTGGTGTTTAGTGCTTGGTCAGCTATTTCCATTGATGCATTCATCTAGGGAAATTGTGTATTTATGTCTTCTTGAAAACTACTATAGTTTCACTTCCCTGATGTGGTCGCATTTCCTGTGTTTTTTTTCTTGCCAGGTACTTGTATTTGCTGTTTTCTGAAGATGATCTTCTTCCATTTGAACATTGGGTCTTCAACACAGAGGCTCATCCGCTCCCTGTTCTTCACAAAGATGACGGGAATAAAGAAGAAAATCAGAAATAGATGAAGACTAAGTTATACTTTGTTTCATTCCTTATGTTTCTTTCCAGGACTTGGGTACATTATTTGTTTTAAAATTCCTGAGTTAAATTTTTAAATCAAGTGTTTTGCAGTCCGTTTTCTTTAACAGTAAATATTCATTAATGGACCCCAACTGATGATGATGATAAAGCTTCATTCCTCTTATCCAGTTGAATCACTTCTTCAAAGAGAAATAGGACATCTCTCCAGATTTTGTTAGGCTGCAGTGTCATCTTGGCCAAAAAGAGCAGAGGGTCTGCATGTTATTTGTTTCCTGTTATGCTTTTAATTTGACTGCAAAATTCTTTTCTCCTCTGTGAGGAGATGTCTGCTTTAAGCTGTAATATTTTGCCATGTTGCAAAAAGCCATATTGAATTAAGTATAAAGAGCTTTTTTCTTTTTTTTTTTTTTTCTTTTTTGTTCAATGTTAATTTGGTTTACGTGTTATCCAAGAGAAATCTCGTGACTGTGACAGCCTCTTCTTATGCGGGTCTATCATTACTTGGTAAAGTAGCTGATGTATTTCATTGTCAATGAAGTCTACATAGGACTATTTTCATCTCATGCAGACACAACTCTGAAACTGCAGTATACGTTGAAGTTAATCTAAACTTAGTTTTTATGAATTTAGCACATTAGTTAGCAGACCTTAGTTTTTCAGGTTTTGATTAGAATATTGTAATAGAATAAATTGTTTCCTCACTTCTCCAAGTGGTGTTATTCTCATGTCTTAAGTCGGGCTAATACAGAGTAAAGATAGTCATTTCCTATTAAGAAAGGGAGTCTTACCTTCTTTGTATACTTAGTCCAGTAGCTTTCATTTGGTTGGATGGTAAAAAGAAAAAAATACTCGATGACACTTTCCTGGAAGCTAAGAATTGTATCAGAGACAATTTGTTTGGTTTTCTCAAACATTTGGTTTTTTCAAACATTCAGATAGGTTCAGACTTGACAGTTTATTGTCACAAAGCAATTTTATGTATCTACATGAATAAAATTAGATGTTCAGATGCCTTGAAGAAAACTTGTCTCCTTAAAAGATAACCATTCAGAGAGGAAATTATCCAGTATAGGACTAAAACTTTCTGAAAGTGCCAAGTCTGTCTTCTCTAAGTGACAGAAATGCAGCATGCTTAAAATTATTCCCTAGATTAGAGGCCTGGCTTACTAAAATAAAGATAAAAGCTTTGCCAAAAGTGTTTTAATTTGTAGCATCACCAAAGGGAAAAAAATTGGCATGGTTAATTCCTGTTTCTACTTAAGTGTATAGAGCTTGGAGTTGTTTACATGATTACTAAGTCTACCTATGTTTTCATTTAATTATGGGATGTCTTTCATATATGTTGAGTAGGGTGTAACACCTGGCTTGCCATTCTGATAAAGCATATTATTCACTGATTGGACTGCAGCAAAACAAATAGGGTTCTCAACAGTAATCTTTTTAAAAGGTATTTAGTAAGGTCGCTCACATGTCCAGCGTAGCTCATCACAGCTGAGGAAGCACCTTTGTTCAGGCATTACAGAGCACATTTTTTTTCCTATGCTGACAGAGGTCTGCAATGTAGTTTTTCTTTTGTAGAAGCCAAGAGCAGATCTAATGGATTGCATTTTTATATATAGCAGCTGAGGCTGACCCATAAACTTGTCCCTCTGGAGCGTATAAGGACAGCACTGCCTCATCGGCTTCCCCAGAGAAGATGGCATGTGCCAAGTGAGCTGCCAAAGGCATTATGCAGGGGGCAAGGCAAAAGGCTCTTCAGTGACACTGGTCACTGCAGCACGGGCAGAGCTGCGCATTGGTACTCGGAAGGTAACAGGGGAAGCCTGCTGAGCCTGGGCAACCCTGAGCTGGGAGAATGGATACAGATGGATGTGCATCTGCCTCCAGTAAAGCCTGCTCACCTGGAACCTGCATATTGGCTCCTTTTATTATTGTTTTCTTTTTTCTAAAGTACAGATTCCCTCCTATCACTGTAACAGTTTTCTGAAACAGAACGAGCAAGGATGAAGTCTTGACTCTCCTCTGTTGAAAAGCAGAATGCCTGCTGATTTTTAGTACTCCAGAATTTGTATCATTGGAGGATTTTAGTATTTCATTGTCTTTCTGAAGAAACAGTATTTATAAGGAAGCTTTTCCCCACCACCACCCCAAAGAACCACAGGGAAATTATAGCTGTGGAATAAAAACAACATTTTTTTTCCTCTCTTTAACCAAAAAGTAATAATTACTTTTGTCTCAGTTATTGTTATTGGGTCATCTGCTGCTGCCTACTACATGGTTGTGCATGTGCTGCTATAGGCCTCATATCAGTTAAATAACTACAATAGTTCAAACAGAGTCTTCGAGAAATGTGTGTTGCAAGCCTCTTTTTACATGGTTTTCTTAACCACAGTATGCTTCCCCCAGACGTGTCTCGTGATCTTGCCTTTACTTAACAAGCTGAAGAGAAACAGCAGAGAACCACTTAGCTCTTCTCTGTGTTTCAAAAAGCAGGCTACACACAACTCTTGTATGCATTGGGTCCTATGTACTTAAGTATAAGCATCATGACTGTTTCCTTGTAATACAGACATTTCATATGATTTTTGCTTTTGTTTGGGAGTTATGATGATTTGAAAGAGCACAAATTTGATGTGACTGGTGTTGGTATTCAGGTTGTATGTACAAACTGCACTATACTGTACTTTTTGTAAACTAATGTAAGTAGACGAGAAGATTGTACAACATGTAGATCTGCCAACTGTAAGAAAAAAACCCTTTTCATAAACTGAGAATATATTGATTTTTCTTCCTTTTTTTTTTTTTTTTAAATAACCCCCAAACACCAAAGTTAGAGCAATCATTTTGAAACAGTAGGTACTTACCACTGCTTGTTAGATTGCTACGATAACATTTATTTCCCATTCACTGAACTAGCTGTGTGGAAGTGGCTAGTGATGGTCACTTTGTGTTCCCAATCATTCATAAAAGCAAAAGAAATGGCTTTATTGTTGGAGAGGGGGCCATTAGCTTTACATAAACACAGTTCCTCTACTTTTTCCATTTCTTTGTGGCATATTAATGCATTTAAATCTGCATACATTAAATCCTAATAGGTAAATCACTTTAAATGGCACCCACATTGTTTCACAGGAAAAAAAATTTTGATTGTTTGCGAGATAAGTATTGCATATGTGTTGGTTGTACACAGATTTTTGCAGTGCCCAATAGCTCACTGTTTCTATGGTGACTTCATCATACATATTACCCATTTCTATCATGCATTTAAATTGTTTTGGATTTGTACATAGTCCATTTAGTCTTTTCATCTTTATATAAACTGAAATTATGGAATACATAATAGATCAAGATGCTTAATTTTTAAGAACTTATATTTGTAAAAATTTCTCTATTGTGAATAAAGTCTTTTAATATATCTGTTCAACTTGTTATATTTTTTCCTAAGTGTGTTGCAGAATTAAATACAGGAATCTGCTGCATAGTCTGGTTTGGCTACTTACTCATGAATTTCTGTCAGCAAATTAGTTTAATAGGGATTAGTACTCTGTGGACTTGTTAAAGATACTATTGTTAATTAACATTAGTCAAATAATATATAGAATTGCTACCACAGAAAATTTATAGAAATTTTTGTCAGCACAATTCATCCTACCAAATGTATTTTAGTAGAAAGTGAGCTTACTAATGAAAAGCAGGAAGCGGGGAAGTCAGAGGTAGCAGGCAGTAAGCAGAGTGAAGGTCAGTCACTCCAATTCACGTCCTGCACAATACAAGCCAGCTTCAGCTAAATGCTACTTAGGAGAAAACGCCAGAGCAGAGATGACAAGGCTGTCACAGTGCCCAGCATTACATGATCACGTATGAAACGCCAGTGTTAGTCCATGCTCCAGGGGACAGAGGGACAGTTGTCATAGGAACTGTAACTACATTTTGTGTCAGAAGGATGTATCAATAAGATCTCCCATCTAAATATTGAAATAACAGCTACACCTCACAGATAACCTTGTTTTCTCTGTTTAGTAGAAAGCATCATCCAAAGACAATAGTGAAATAAACTGCTGTGATTTTACAGAACAGTCTCTATCATCAATTTCTGTCAAAGGACTTACTCATTAGACCTGCTTAAGTCAGCCATTTCTGAGGATAGCTTTTAGATCTGGTGGCACATTTTTCCAGCATAGTTGCAGGTGTGCAGCTCTACAGTGCAACCCTTAGGGCAGAGAGCAGGCAGCCCCGTCCTGTACATGGCTCCAGGACCACACAAACTGCTGCTCAACAAGTTAAACATGAACTAATGCAAACCTTAGCACAGCATGTTATTCACAAGAGACATAAATACAAGCCTGGATTAGAATTTCAACCAATTTGGTCTCTTAATTGGATGCTTGGTGTGGTTTGTGTTCTGCAGGGGGAAAAAAGGCACTAGGACCAAGTTGGCAATTAGTCAAAACTGACAGGATTTGCCCTGCTGTGTGCATTGCCCTATGGCCTTGCTCTATCACAAGAGTAACTTGGCACTCGTACGACAGCATCTGCTATGGAAACAGCCCTTCATTTTAGGATTAGTCTGTCCTGGTTAATCTCAGATACAGGAGAAAAGATTATGCATCAAAAAGCAGCCTGCCAAGCCCAGGAAACTGTCTCCAAGACTCAGAATTCCCATCTGAATACAGCAAGAAGAGAGAAAAACACGGGGTTTTGCTCTCTCCTGGTTTTATGAATTCGTACATGCACAGAGTGGTGGACGAGCAAGTTCCCCCAGCTGCAGAATCCAGTTAGAACCCAGCAGGCTGTTAGCATTCAACATACCTCAAAAGCCAGCAGTTTGACCCTCATTTCTCAGGTGTCTGCTCCTCTATCTGCAGCAGCTCTCACTCACCCTGTAATTAAAAATCACGATAAATCAGCCTTCCCTTTGGAAGCCCCTTTCTAAAACTTTCACATGCTCTCCACAAACTTTCTGTGCACAGTTTCTGATTTGTGGAAGGTTGTTTGCCTTTCGCTGTTCCCATGCTGACATTTTACAGGACACTGGAGACCTCTTTAATTATTAATACTTTATCCCCACACTTCAATTGTGCATTGCTTTCATACCATCAGAGTAGCACAGAGCTACTATTAGTCTTGAGCAACTCAAGTTAGAAAAAAGTAATAAAGTTGTCACTGTGACTTTATTATACTGTCACATTCTAGCCATTGATTCATCTGCCAAGGGGCACACCCTATGACAGGGGGACTTACTGGTACTCCAGAATCTGAGAGAGGTGTTTCAGTTGGCAATGCACACGACAGAAGAGCCTAAAGTTATTTATTTCAGCCACAGGGGATAGTTAAAGGATTCAGCTGGAAACAGTGATCCTACAGTAATGGCAGGTTACACAATTTTAAAAAGTTTATCAGTACCTGTCCCAAGGAGCACACAGGCAATGGCACCTGAGGCACCACATAGCTACTCCCAGACCCATGGGAGTCAGCCCAAAGGCCCATCTCCACGGTCCAGAAGGAGCACAGTGAGGGACTCGGAGGAAAGGACATCCTGGTCCAGGCCCCTCCCAGGAGAGCCTCAGCCCTGGTGCCCAGGTGTCCACCCATCAGGAGTCAACAGGACCTTTCGGCCAGGGGCTGGGGGCATTGCCAAGGAGTATGCAGGGGAAGAGGGTTTTGGCATTGCACAAGGCTTATGGGATGTTTAGAGGAGACAAAGGTGAGCAAAGCAAGGGATACTGGTGATTTCCCAAGGATGGGAAAAATCAAGGAATAAGGGGATTTTAGGAGTGCTGAGTACACCTGTACTGATCTGTCACTGGTCATATACATACATGTATATATATGTATGTTCTGTATAGGCCTGTGTGGCATGTGCCTACTGGGAGTACACGCTCAGCCCTGCTACTGGCTGAACCCAGGACATGGAGCTGTGGCAGCCTCACCACTGCCAAGCTGCCAGATTCCGCTGCCCCAACACGACACAGCCCAGCAGCTACAGACAAGGACAAGACCTTGGGAGTGCCTGCACAGTGTCACTGGTTGACCTCAGCTGGTCTGAGCTTTATTTACTGAACTACACGATCAAAGTGTTTCAGCTTTCTTGCGCTGCTCTAAGATCTCACAGTTGTGATTTTGCCGCTTTTACCCAGCACTTCAGATGTTATAATCTATGTTTTAACTATAGCTGGAGCCTGCTACCAACTTCTACCTGCTAAATACTTGCTATTCAATAACCAGCACTTTCCTTTCCAAACAACTTTCTATCTTCTTCCTTGAGGTACCTCAGCTGACATGAAACATTTCTGTGCTTTAGACTTACTTTTCTCAATCCAGCACTTTACATTTGCTGCTGGGGGCACCTCTGCTTCCCCTGGCCACTCTCAAAGGTGGTGGTGACCGTTCTCACAGAGGTCTGTTCTCGCAGCTCGCTCCTCTGCCGCCACTTGAATCTTACAAGTCACTGCTGCTTTCTCCTAGCATGTTAAATCCCTTAACTTCAAAAAACTCAGAATAAGAGGAGGCTCATAACCTTGCTGCTTTCACATTTGCTATGTCCACAATTATATATTCAACCCCATGTGAAAAATTCCTTCTATGTACTCTGAAGAGCTGTATCTGTATGCTTCATACTGGTCCCCCAATTTGCAATTTAAAATATTATAATGCTTTATTTCAAAAGTACAGTGCAAAGAATTGCATAGCAGGAGGGACAAAGTAAGGGATAAGCAAATCTATACTAAATGCTGTTATTTACAAGGGGGTTTATTACAATTTTATTATCTTTTTAGCTGTTCGGCCACTGTTGCTTTCTGTTCCATTTGCTTCTGGGTTTGATATAATTCCTACCTCCTCTCGTATGTGTTTCAAATGCTTTTCCTAAGGAAATTTGCATTCAGCTTTCCAGTCGTAACAGTTAGCCACAAGCACTCTATGTTGTGGGGGTTTTTTTTGTTTGGGTTTTTTTTTTTTTAAAAAAAAAAACCTTGTTACTTTAAATATTGAGCTACATTTCTATGGTACACAGGTAAACAGAAAGAGACCTTATTCTAAAAACACATTTTTCATGTGCAGTTCCAATCGTTACTGTTTGTACCACACCTTCTAAACTACAGCTGCACAAGAGTTTCAGGATTTGTCTCAGCCATCCTCCAAGACAGCGCCCGGAGCTAATGAGGGCAGCAGCAGCAAATTAATGCCACAACACTCCATAGCCATTCTGGGCAGGAGCTGACAAACACCAGATCACAGGAGAAACCCAAGGAGAGCAAAACATGACGGCTCAAAATACCACCAAGAGTCTAGCGTCCAGACACATTTACTATGCTGTTCCCTAGAAGGGCAGAGGGAGAAAAGACTCAAACCACCAGCTCAAGCAGCACAGAGCTCTTCCTTCATGGTTCAGAAACCAGACAGCTGGTCCATGATGCTTCCCCTGTATCAGGAGGAGTTTGCCACTGGTCTCCTTGACTGCCTGCCTGTGCGTAACCAGTGTCCCCCAGTGCAAGCACCCCCAACATGCCACAACGGTGCCTGGGTGCTTCAGACCAACACCTCTGAGTATGCCACGACCGAGCCACTGATCAGCTATGGTGCCCCAAAAGCCTCTGCTCCCAACTCCCTGTAATCCAGCTGCACGCTGACTCTAATGACTCAGATTTTTAACTCTGAATCACACAAAGAGAGGGGTTTATCACTTCCAAGCCTTCCCCAATTAATTTAAGGCTGTGGCACTTCCTAGTCAATGTATAGCTTCTAACCCTTCTAAAATTCATAACAATGTATGGCTTCTAATGGCTTCCAACCCTAACCATTCTATGATTCTACTCTGTCCAGAGTGAACTGCAACCTACTGAGACATGTAGCACAAGCTGTAAGGAAAGGTTCCTCATTCTCTGCTGCCACGTGAAAAACTGAGGGCAGAGCTAGTTAGGGGAGCAGATTTGCTAGTTTTGAAAAGCCACAGTTCTTTGCAAATGCAGCGATTTCAATGCACCTTTCAGTTACAGACTTTTTTCTAACCACCACTGTCATCTGCTGACCAGAAATGCCACCCAGACAGCCAGAGGCTCAGGTACTCGTTTGGGCCGCAAAATACAGAGGTCAAGTATCTGGTCCAAATGGCAAAAAGCCCCAAACCCTATCCTATGAGGTCATGAAGCTTCCCCTCCTCCCCAGCCCCCAACACCTCCCTGGACCCACTGACATGTCAGAATGGGACCCGGCACTGGGAGCAAGGCCTCTGGAAGTGCTCAGCTGCCACAAAGCCAGGTAACACGCACGGCATCTCAGCCAAGAAAGGCTACAGAGTTGAGTGCTACCAGCATCATAGGGGAAGCAAGGTTACCTACCGTAACAGCTTCACTCCCCCTGGACTCCAGTCATTTCTCTGGAAACTGCAGCCCAAGAAAGATTGCTGCTTTGTTTTGTTTCAATATTTTAACATCAAGCAGTCAATTGCCAGGAAGTAGCTTCAAACATGCTTTTTCCACTGCTAGTTACGGTCTAAAACTAACTCTGACTATCATGATCCCTGTCTTTGGGAACGACCACACAGACTAGAAGCAAGCAAACACAAATCCAAACTCGCCTAAGAGCAAACAAAACCTGCCTCACTAGCAGTTAACTGACCCAAGGACTCATGATAAAATACCGACTGAGCATTAACCACCCATGGAAGCTGGGAAGAGAGTGCTCCCCTCACCACAGCACCAAACTCCCTTCATGTCTCAGAGCGCAGAAAAGCACTAGAGTGAAATTTCTAAAAGCAACAATTTCTCACGACACTGCACAGCTGCTGCTCAGATGGCCCAGGAAACTAATTTTGGTGACTTAACTCCAGTGCAACCCATGCCAGCAAAAGAACGAAAAGCAGAGGAGGAGAAGACTGCGCAGGCTGAGAGCAGAAACTTAAAAGACAGACACTGGAAAAACCCAGGAGTCTCTAAAGAAACTTGTTATTTCCTCCTTTTCTTACAAAGCACCTTTCTACTGTGTCATTGCAAGAACACAGACAGAAAACTAGTTAAAACACACCTTCACAGTCCGATGGGATAGAAACAGAAAAGGGAAGTTTATCACCCTACTGATCACCCCTCTCCTGACACCGTGGATGCAAACGAGGGGGAGAAGATAAGCCAGGACCTGCATAATGAGCAATTACCTGGAAGACCTCCCTGGGGCCTCCCAGCAAGACTGGAGCAGAGCAATGCAAGAGCTCCTCTCAATTTCTGCAAGGGCCCTCTGCTGCTCCCATAACCATTTCCACCCTGTGTTACACCAACATCTAGAGCCCTGAAACACTACATTAAGTTACATGAAATTGAGGCTAGAGAGAAAAATAATTGTTTTTCTGTCAGTTCTGCCTCATACTTATCTCCAACCAAATAACTGATGATGTATTCTGATTTTTTTAATTAGATCCAAAATTGAATACATTTGTCCAGTAAAATTCTATTGTCCACATCTTTCTTTAATCCCAAACCTGAACATTTCTCAATAAAAAAAAAGAAAAAAGTAAAAGCACACATAGACTCTATTAGCGTTTTATACTAAGATATATTTACAGATATAAGCAATCCTTGTAACGATCCACTTCTGCTGTAGGATTTGATAGACTGTAACATAGATCTCTGTATCCAATGCTCATTTCTTTCTGGTCCAAGGCAAAAAGGAGGAGAAACTAGCTTCACACTAAAGGGTATGAATATTCTACGACTAGAGAATTAATTAGCTGCTCATGGTCACAACTTGTTTGGGGCACTGAATCTTCTATCTTTATACCCACACTATCACCAACATGGGCTAACTGGGGAAAATTTCTTGCATCGACAAGCATTTTTCTTTCTAAAAATAACTTATACAGCAAGAAAGCCAGCTCCATTTAAGTCGATGGCAAAACTCCCGTTTATTTTTGTGAAGTCAATTTTTCACTCAGACAAAACAATTTTGTAGAATTTTACATGGAGATTTATGGAGCAGATACAGCCTAAGGAACATTCGAGGAAAAGACAGCATAGGTGCTATGTCTCTTTTTTTCCTTCTTTTCTTTTTTAATATCCTATGGATGATTTGTTTTTCAAATATGGTTATTTTAGACAATAAACATTATGTCTGTATTTATTCCCGCTAAGCAAACTATCCATTTTCTTATCATTCAGAGCTATGTTGTACCCAGTGAAAGCAAGTCAGTGACTGATTCAGATGATACTTGGCTGCTTTAATTAAAGCATGCATGTCTTAACATGAATAGCTTCAACAAAATTTGAAGCTTGCTTTTCTCTAGCATTCTCAAATGTTTTAATATATCACATCTCAGGCTCTTTTCTTCTCCTTCTCCCACCACTGGCTGCCAACACACAAAAAGCCAAATCTTCACCTTTCATAATTTGCATGCACAATCTGGCAGCCTCTTTCCATTTCTCAGCAAAAATTTAACAGCCAGACACAGTAGCAAGATCCCATTTTGTGGAACTCCATTAATTTTATAAAATATGCTGCAAAACACTTACAAGCATGCCATAAATATTATATATTAAAATAAAAGTACACTTGTCAAATAAGAGACCATTTGAGATGCATTATTAATAGCAACCATTTATACTCTATAATGCCATAAAGGTAGGGCAAGTTATACAGACACATTGTCTTCCTGAAAGTTTTTACAACAGAAGAAAAATGTAAGTCACTGGGCAATTATTCAAACAAGAAAAGTGCATAGGGAGATCAGCAATGAAAAGAACAAGGTAAAATGAGGTTGCTGAAAGCATGGGATTGAAAGGAAGGTGGTGAAGAGACGACAACGTAACTTTTACAAGCAGAAGCTGCTAAACCAGGCAAGGTGAACAGTGATAATGGTGAGATACTTCAAAATGGAGGAGAAGAAGTCGGAGATAATGAGCGCCTCTCCCACCCACACCCAAATGGGGCCTAGTTTTCCTTCCCTGGCTTATTGAAGTGTAGTACATGTAACATCCACTTTTTGTATTACTCTGTGTTAAAACAGCCAAAAAACTAAACAAAACCTCTAAGTTGATAATTTTTTCCCCTGTTGTAGAGATAGTAGTCACAGGTTGTTGGTTGCTCATCCACACATCACTGCGCAGTTTTTACTGATCACCCCAGCTCTCTGCTTAGCCTCATACGCTTCACAGCCCGCTTGAACCCCTCCCTGGATTTGCCCTTTTGCCAGGAGGTATGTATCTATATCCTTTCTTCAAATAAATCTCCTAGTGGGATGCACACAGACCTTTTAAAGGTTAGGAGAGATGGAGATTTCCCTGAGCTCGTACAGCTCTTTCCTCCCTACCCAGACCTCGAGCGTTTGTACAGCTTCCTAAATTTGAAAAGGCTTTTTAAATCCCAGTGGTACGTGACAGCCCAGGCTGCAAAGCGCCAGGATTAGTACTCAGGCTAGAGCGATCACTCTAGACTTCAAGTCCTGGGCCAAAGCTGTCTGTAGCATTTAGCTAAGAGCCCCAAACTGTTGGAAACAACATTATTCAGATTTCCAGCATGAGGAGATGATTAAAAGCACAGAAGCAGCGTGTGTGGTAGGACGGCCACCACAGCGTCTTCAGAGTAATTTAGGGGAACATTTTAAAGAGGCCCAAGTCCTCTTACTGTCTCCAGTTACTAGCTATAATGTGTAAATAATTCATTAAGAAAGGGCAGCCTGCACATCATCACCACTCAGAGGACCCAGAAAGCCAAAAAAATGAAAACAGAAACATGATCATTATATCAATTACTGATAATGTAAGGTTTAGCAACTCCATTTTATACTATAATATCCCAGCTTCAAAAAGACTGATAGCAAAGACTTCTTGTAAACCAAAATGCCAGTGAAAATAAGCCAGTCTCATTGTTTAGCTTTCTTAAGAGCCTAAAAATGCTGAAAGCAATCTAGTTAGGCAGAAAATATATATTTTTGAGGTTTTAATCCATTCACACCAGTAAATAAACATTACCCACACTGTGGAACTAATGCATTTTTGATAGTCCCACAGATTTTTATAAAGCATACTCTTCAGCCTTCGAAAACCAGAGGCTGTATCAGAGCCAATCCAGTTTACCCTCAAGCCTCCTCTTCTCTCTCTGCCCCACCTTCAAAAATAAAATACAACAAAACTTCTTGTCCTGCTCCTCCACCATGGGGGAACAAGTTGCTCCAAGGCAAAATCTTTAGCTCTCTTCATGCATTTTTTAGCCTCCACCTTGTCCTTGCCAGGACTCTCTCTTTTCAGGCCATCTCTAGACCTTGAGAAGGAGCCACTGTTCAGCCCACACTATCCTTTAACTCAACGTCTTTCAGAACATTCCCACTAGTAATAAGGGGAGGTTTTTTCTTGCATAGTTTTACTCAGTCTCCTTTTTGCTTTGTGTTTTTAATAGGGAAGTCCTGGGAAAGAACTCCCCAGGCACACTTCCTTAGTGTCTTCAGTCCAGTTTGTTTGTCCAAGGAGGCAGGTACCTTAGATCATAAGCTTCATCCAAGTCTCATAAAAAAGATTAGGGCCGGTGGGACTAGGCATTTTCTTACTATTATATATCTTTAAAAAAAAAAAAAAAAAGGGTATTTGCTTTTCTTTCAAGATTACATTCCCCTCTCTCTGTCCCCAGGAAATATGTGAAGGCCGAAATACACTTACGGAGCAAATATATCAGCCACAAGAGAAAAAAGGAGGAAAAACTCTTATCCAAACATGGCAGTAGAGCAGCACCACACTGGAATCCTATTTTCTGGTGCTTCACACAGGGAGAACAAAACCCTCTACAAGCCAGCCAAGAATTAGATCTGTATTTACAGAAGGGAGCATGTACATCAGGCACACAAAATGACTCACCCAAGGTTAGAGCCAGGCAGTCAAACCCCCTCAGCACAGCTGCCAATTCTTAACTCCACTCTGCTTTCCAGCCACTAAACAATATTCTTCCTCCCACCCTCATGTAAGACATGAGCCAATTTTACTTTTATGAGACTAAATTACCTCTATTCATCTCCTGTCACGGTAAATGAGTTACTAGCGAACTCTCTCATTTCTCAGAATTTTATTCACAAAGTCTTGTCTTTATAGTTCCATTTACATGTATGTGAAGAAATACATGCTGTTTATGCATGAATAAATCAGGTATGGTTTCCTTCACATAAAGTTGCTGTTTCTTTTGCTGCAGGGGAAGAGATAAGCATAAGTAGTAAAAGAAAATACAATTTTAAAAAGTTAGAAATGTGGAAATTATGGCTAATATGCCTTAAATGGGAAAAAGTATTCCCAGTTTCAGGAGGGAGACTCAGAGAGATGTCACCATGAAATAACAATCACAGCACAGGTCTCTCAACATGTGGGAGCTGACTCAGGATGCCTCCTGCACCCTCCCCTTGCGCTCCTATGAGGGCCACAAATGGTTGGATGCAATGAGGACTCTGCGACACAAGATTAAGAGTAACATGAAATAAATTAGAAGATGCTAAAATATACCCAAAGGCATACGAGGAGATACTTGTCTCCATCTTCCGCTATGCACTATGTGACATAGCAGCACATAAATGATCACAGCATGACAAGAAAAACAGTAAATCTCTATCTGTAACCCATTTCTAAATGGTCATTTAGTCTGCCTCTCTCTAAGGGCTCTCTAACCTGTCAGGTTGATTTCAATTAAATTTTTCTCTAGAGATGAAGCACTCAAGTCTCACTAACAAGGGCATTCATGTAAGTTCTTAAAAATACATAATTTAGAAAAGGAAAGGGTATTTGTAATAGCTACAGACTTCTGATCCTATCAAAGGTGGAGGTAGTGGTGGTAAATCAGTTGGGAATATGGAGCTACTCATTTTAGGAAAAACAGGGACCATGTAGTCAGACATCAGTAACTCAGGGTCCAGCACTGCTGGCTGCTCTCAGTAATGGGGACACCAGGGAGGAGGGGGAGGCAGCTGCACCCCAGCGGGAGCTGCAGCCTTTCAGAGGCAGCAAGGAGGGCACTTAGCAGGGGGCAGGGCCCCAGCTGTGCTGTGCAGGGTCAGGTCTGGAAAAAGGCATCTTTGAGCAAAGATTCTCGTCTTTACACCAAAGAGGACAGGGAGCTCCTTAGCATCCGTACCTGCGACCCAGGTATTTTCACCTTGTGGGAGTGCCCAATATGTGCCAGGTCATTCTCCTAGCCCAAGGGAGAGGCAATTCCTTCTATTGAGAGTTTACAATTTAGCAAAATTAAAATGAAATCTCAATTACTGAATAAGAATCTTATATGCCTACGAGAATTTTGTTTTCCTCTCTTATGACCTTTTTCTGATTTCCCCCCCCCCCCCCCTCTCTTCTGGCAACTTGGAAACTACAGTCACATCCGCATTTATGTAGCCAAAAATTTTTAAAAAATCCTTGTAAGAACCACATAAGAGATGAATATTTAACAACTGTTTCTCCTTCACTAAACAGAAATAAGCAAGGCCCTGGGACATGTTTGGGGTTTAGTTTTATTTTAGGGCAGAGAAGAGAGGAAGAGAAGGGTCTTTTAGTAAAAAGTAAGTCTACTACAGTTCAATGGACTTCGAATTCCCAAGTTTTTAATTAAAACGTGGATCAAAGTAACAATGAATGCCAGTTGGAAGACCTGTATTCATCTGAAAACAGCAACCAGTTCAGAGCTTTCCAAACCCATCACATTCAGCAGCCCCACAAGGGATGAAGGGGAACAGCACCGACCTGCTCAGCCACCTGGGCTGTCAAGTGGCTTTATTTCCCATGAGAAAGCAGCAAAGGTGTTGAGCAGACAGATGATGAAGAGATGGGAAGGAGGAGGGCAGAACATCAGACAAAACAGATTCATAAGAATAATTTAATTAGAACATAATATTAATCCAACAAAATAGAGGAACAGATGTGAAGGGATTTGAAACTCCTTCTTGGATCATATCCCCTTAACTTTACTCACAATCTGAATGGGATCTTCTTTATTCATAATATTGAAACCCCATTAATTAAGCAATAAAATACTCCAGACAGCTTATTGTTAGGATTATTTACATAATGTGTATATTAAAGGGGGAGGAGGAAAAATTAGTGGCTCCATCCTGAGAGGTGACTAAACTCTGGAGGAAACAATTTCTGGTTTTTTATAGCATGAAGGATTCCTCTTGCTGTTGGAGCACTTGCCACAGACAGTTTTTTCAAAGAACTTTGCTAATTAAGATATGTACTCATACAAGCAAATATTTGGCTCAGTGTTGCTGTTATCTCCCCTGTGAAGCAGAGGAAACCTAGGCAAACAGAGAGGAATAAGGAGATCTGAAATATTTCCCATTTCTGACCCCACTAAGTCAGCTAAGTCAGTCATCTGCTTTAACCGCGAGATGATGATTAGTACACCGACAACAAACATACAAATTTGGGTGAGCCCTCAGGGAAGCCTGCCAAGGAATATGCTGCCTTTCCAAGCGGAAGATGTGCCACTCTTTGCTGTGCCATAACACTGATGTGCAACCTTGGGCACCAAGCTACAGACCTCAAGGATGCTGGGTTTGCCTCCAAGGTAGCAGAATAGAGGTCACATTGCTAACCCCCTCTGCCAGCTTCTGCAAGCCAGGCCTCTTATTACACAGCTATGGTGTGCAGGACCTGGCTGAATTTTGCCTATACAAACAAACTTGACAAACAGAAATTTATTTCGAGCAGGAAGGAGAGGAAGAAGTTCATCAGCAGATTCTGAATATATACCTGAATATTTAGGCCAACAGGCAATACAAATCACATTCTCTGTCCACGCAAAGAGCTCTCTTACTTTACAAGCTGCATACTGCATTCAAGTTTAAAAGAGATGGAGGCACAATTTCTTCCATCAGGGAATACTATGAACCCTGCTCACCTTAAAGCTGGATTCAGTTTCAAGGGACACCTTTCATCTCTCAAGTACTTAACAAGTTCAGGTCAGGCCATCTCACCTGTGTAATTTACTAATAAGACAGCTGCATCTGTGCTCCAGGTGCCTTCCCTATTTCTTACTTGTTTTCCTTTGGAGAGGGATGAACCACTACCACCTGAGCTTTTCTTAATCATTTTAGTGTTCCTAATCCTGTGTTCCAGCCATTCCCTGCAGAGCAGTGAGGAAGAAGAGCTAACTGATGCCCAAGCAAGTACAGCTGAGGGAAGAAGCTGGAATGTAGTGTGTCTCATGGGCATAGGCTCCCTGTCCATGACAAACACCAGCATAACAATGCTTGAAAGAGCTCCAGTTTTTAATAACCTCAGTGACTAACTCCACAGAACTTTAGGGCTGAGTGAAAGTACAATAATATATCTGCCAAAAAAATATATTTGCTAGTTTTAAACACTTCCTTCTTCCAAATATAAAAATTTACCCTTATCGTGGGATTCAAGATAGTAAAATCTTTGTTTGTTCGCAAGTGACTTAAGATAAAAGCTTACACTTTTTTTTTTTTTTTTATAGATAAAAGCACCTTGTATGAGGAAGACTCAGTCATTTTGGGAGCCCTACACATATATATCACAGTAGTCAAGAGTGCAGTCTTTCTCACTGTTGTGGACAAATTGTTACCTTCTCCACTGTGAAGTCTAGACAGATCTTTAGTCTTGGAAGAGAAAACTATTTTATTGATCTTCCTTCAGAGACTAATTGAAGGAAGAAGATTTCAAAGGGTTGGTAAGGAAAAAAAAAAAAAAAAAAAGATCCAGCCACAAAGCCATTACTGACAATATGCTAGGATGCTGCAATTATTCGGTCTAGGTTGTGGTACAGCTGCTCAAAAAGCTCTTCCTCCCCTGAAACATTTCCAAAGATTTTGGTTTTCTCCCCCCAACCAAAATATTTATATTGAAAACTGTATTCTGCCTTGTCCTCAAATAAACACCTTGTCTATACAACACAGAGCAACAAAGGAAAGTCTTACAGTCAGATTGCTATAGTGAAATCCAGAAAGCCTATGTTCGGTCAGTGACAAAAAGACATGGCTCTGAGGAATGAATAGAAGAGTTTCTATCAGAGCAGGGCATTACTTATCTAACCCAGTTACCTGGAAGGCCTGAGTCTGAAATGCTATTTTAAATTGTGTCATTAGACAATAAGGAATTAGAATTATTCATTGTGTCTAACCTAACCTCATTACAGCCTCCACCGGGAATAATTATTTCAAAACGTTTCTTGCTCTTCAGAACCTAAGGGCACAATTTTTGAGTCTTCCTGAGCTTGGCTCAAATCACTTCTCTAAATTCCGGGGAGTTGCTCTGCCTCCCAGCACAAACTGAACCTACCTAGTAACTAATCTTACTTGCAGCAAGAAACACAGGTGGCTGCTGCTGCATTCATGTATCTGCCCAACCCCAGCCAACACCATCACATCGCAGCCTGTGGCTGTGTCCCTTTCATCCCTTTCCATCACGAAGATTCGTTTCCTCGGGTGGGGGAATCTCACCTTCCAAATCAGGGTGATCTTACTGCTACCAAATTGTCACAAAGCAAACCTGCCAAAAATCAGGTGCTTTCCTAGTTTGTGTAACCCTTTCCTGCAGAAATGGAAGTGTGTGTCATTATATCCAATTTGCGACTTTCTGTATGTTTTGGAGAAGCACCTCACCCAGCATCCAACCTCTGGCAAACAAAGCTTTTCTAAAACATTGATTCATAGGGAGCACAATACTTCATTTGCAGAAAACGGGTCATTGCAAATATTTCTTTCAAGATCTTGTCTGATTTGTGACTATCAGAGTGTACTTAAGAAATGTGATGTCAGCAAAATAAACTACATAAAGTTCTGGCAATAATGTTAGCACAGCTGCAGGAGATTATCAAATTGTTGTTAAAAGGAGTAACTAGAAAGACTCTGTCAGTAATATCGCAGATTCTTTTCACAAATATAGAGTACAGTTCCAATGAAGATGTGTGGTCAGTCAGGTCTTGACTTGTCTAACACCACTTTCATTTTTACTAGTGTGAATTAGCCTGTTCAGAGTTCACATTTGTCCTTTCAAGAATTTTTAATGCCTTTATGAAAAAATCTAGAGCTACCATCCAGAAGGGCTTGAAACAGAAGATGCTCTCCTCTTTTTTTATACTCAGATGGACTGTCTGCTGAAAAAAAAAAAAGACATCAAAAAAATTAACAACAAAAAAAAAAATGTAGTGATAAAGCTAGAAACAAATTTTAAAGAGCAACTGAAATCAGAAGTGGAGTCAACTAGAAGAGGCAATCTTCTCTCTCCATTCTTCTGAGTCACACTGGACTTCAATGGAGATAGCCTACCCAGCTCTGCTACTGTTCAAATGTGGGAATAATTCTTCCACAACTAAAAAGCTTGTAAGTTCCCAGAATATTACATCTCCAGCCCAGGAATGTTCTTTTGCATTGTTTGTGCTGATCTAAAATCATGACCTCTATGAAACAGGTACAAACATCGGTCCTGCTTCCCAATAAGATACTTAGTCTCCTAGAGACAATTCAGAACTGAAATAATCTTTTCTGGGATTGTCAAACAAATTAATTTCATCTGCAGAAATAAACAGATTGTGATGCATTTCCTGATCAGCCAAAATAGCACAGCAAAACAAGATTAGGTAAACCAGCTGATGTAAAAAGCAAGATATCATCTAAGTGAACTGTTGAAGTGCTAAACAAAAATGAATGAGGAAAAAGGCATTTGTAAAAGTGGCCCAGTGTTTGTATGGTTTTTTTCTTTTTCAAAGAAACTCTTCTTGTAACACAAATCATAAATAAATTATATTTTATAGAGTTCCAGTAAGCACCATTTGATAGTTATGTTTGTTATCTCAGATTTTAAGGTATTTTTAAGCTACATCTTTAACACAGGTCCAAATCACATCACCAATTTACAACAATACAAAACTTCTCGGTTTGTGCTTTAGCCAATGTGCTCCAAAAACTTTGGTCTGCCATCTGAAAGCTGACCTCTCATTCAAAACAAGAGACAAAGACTGTTCCTGTTAATGGAGGAAACGGGCAAGGCTTCCTTTCTATGTGAAGCTAACTTCTTTTAAAAAAAAGCTACATTTTGACACTCATTCAAGAAATGTTTCATTAGCACTAAGAACTCTGGATGATCCTTCAGTAATTCTACTTATTGTTTTCCTCAAAGAACAAAGATGGTTCATGAATAATGCTTTGGACATACAATATCCTTAGAGCATGTTACCAACAGCCTAGCACCTTCATTTCTCTTAACTGGGAATGTGAGAGAGGGATGAAGATTGTACCAGTTTTTCAATGGGGGATGTAGATCCAGTTTTTGTTTAGAGGGCTTGGAGTTGGTGGCTTTTGGTTCTGGGGTTGGTTTGCAAGTTTTAGTCCTGCACTCAGCACCATAAAATTCCAACCTGTTCCACTAGTACATCAAGCAATTGGTTATCTCAATTTCTCCACAGGGGGAAATGCAAAATGAAGCATTTTAGGGCTCCTGGTAGCATGCCTCCTTCTCCAGTCATGATCCCTCCCTACTGTGATTGGTACCAGAAGTTCTTCACACACACACACACACCCCCAAAGCTAGAGCTGGTTATAGCCTCAGTACCACAGTCACTTGTTTACTCTACCTTACACTAAGAAATGGTCTGTTTGTTGGTTTCATAATAAGAAGCTATTTTATAGTACTTAATAAGCAAAAGATCAGTGACAGGCTTCTAAGAGGCAAGTTTTGTCTCTGCATATATACACTACACACGAGTCATGGTTTTAAACTTCACTGCCCAAGCTTAAGTCAATAAGATACAGTTTAAAACACACCAAAACACACCAGGCAACCAGAAGTTATTTTTGCCCCGTTGTGAAGCAAAACAAAAAAATATGTACATTTAATTAGAAGCAATTGTGTGTGAAATGTTTTACACCCACTCAGCACTCTACAGTTTGTGCAAGTGAGCTCCGATAGCGCTGTGCTGCCACCCTCTGTCCTCAGTCCTCCTAAACAACAGCCATTAGTATTTGGGCAATATTAACTCCTCTTCGATCTGGGAATCTGTGAAGGTTCAAATCTACATCATACACTCTGACAACTCATCAGCTGCTTGTAACAGATTGCTTTGTTTCCCAAGCACATTAAGCCTGGCTGAGCATCCCAAGCTAACTGTAACATTCTGGTTACGGGACCATTTGCAAAGCCTGTAAGTGTAAAGTCTTGACTTTGAGGAAGCATCTCGGTGAAGCAGGCTTGTGTGTAGCTGCAGCTGCACTCAGCATATCAAAAAAGGAACAAAACCTGAAGCTGACCCCGCATTTGTAAGGACCCAACCACTTCTGGTATGGTGATCTTGTTTAGGTTTTTAACGTTATCACATCTGTCTTACTAGCCCACATTTATTCTATGATACCCTTTAGAAACAAATAAAGTTAAGCATTGTTACATATATATGTTTCCCGTATTTCAGGTATGTTTATTCAATATTACTCATGTTTGAAACAACTAGAGAAACATGCTTTCCCTTGCCCGTCACAAAACGTCCCAGAGGGCCACTGTTTTGCAAGGTTTGTCAGCATAGAGGATCGGGATCTTCCCCATACATTTGACAGACACCGACCAGCCCAGAGTATTTTCTATGAAGTCAAAAACTAGGATTATTTTGTCCATAGAATCCTCTCCCAGACTGGACGCCTTTAAGCAGTTCAGTTGATCATTTGCCACTTTGTGAGAGAATGAGGAGCACTTAATGTAGCTGAAGAACTGGAAACCAACACAGACTCTCAATCATAAGGGCAGAGGAACGACATCTTAACAACCAAGTGGAAAGCAGTGTCTGGCAAAACATCTTCCACCTTCCTGGCCAGAGTGTGCCTGGCTCATCCTTCAACTTAACACCAAGTAACTCTTCCAGTCCCACAGGTTCCATCAAGAAATCAAGAATTAGGACAGAGAGACTAGACTAATAAACTCTGAGCAGCAATTAGGTCAAATGCACACATTTCTAGTCTAGCTATGCAACAGCAAGGAAAAGAACCATGTGGCTGGTGGCATGGGAGACCTGAACAGAACAAATAGCCGCAAAGTGTCCTCAGCTTTCCATAAGAACTGCCAAAACTGCTTTTGAGGGCTTCTGTCTGCTCCGAAAGGAAGGTATAAAAAGTAGAATATGAGGCTGAAAACAAGGATAACTGCCAGTAAGACTTTCTCTTCCACGTGCCTATTCCATGGGAAGGGAAAAATATTGACCATAATCTGCTAAAATGAGATGGAGTGCAGAGAAAGCCACCTACTTCTCAAGAAGTTGCCAAGCATTAACCATATTCCACCCATACAGCAGCAAGCTTACGTGGAAAGGATGTCACATGTTGCTAGCAATGCACAAACGCTTTGTGAAGCCTAGCTCTAGGCACACTTGAAATACCTAGGCAGAGCTCTACAACAGATCTTCAGGGTCAGGCAAAGTTATTCCAGGGCATGTAGATATTTCTAGATGGCTTTGCACCATCCTGCTCGCCCTTCAGTGTTCTGCTTTTTTTTTTTTTTTTCCATTTTTGATTGTCTCCCCCGTGGCACTATTATGTTTGGAAGTCCTAAGTGCCCTTTTGCACTCATTAAACTCTCAGCAGAAAGTTGCTGTAAGCATAAAATTAGTCATGGTGTCAAAGTGTCTGGCAAGAAAAGAAAGAAGAAAGCATGGAAGGAGTGCAAGGAAAACACAAAGGGCCCATGCCAGCCCCTCCTCTCCGGGGCAGGGGAGAATTCATAGATTGGCCAGGGGTCACTACACAATTGCTAATGCTGCCCACCCCCCCCCATATCATCAGGCTGCTAAGCTGTGTTTGAGAAGGGAAGGACAGAAAAGCAGCCATTCCTGTCTTTTACAGTCACAGCTCCCAGGCATGCCAAGCAGAGGGATAAAAACAATGTCATCTCACATTTAGGAAGGTTACTTTTTGTTGGTGCTTGTGGCTTTATCACAAGCTGTAAGAGGCTCAGTGAGCAGTAGACAGTTGTGTGCACATATGCACGCAGCCACATACACAGGGAAAGGCAAAATATAAATAAAGACATTCTAGCTATGCACGGACTTTTGAGGCTCAAGAGATGCTGTATGAACTGTAATAGGTGTGACTACTTGGAGGCCTTGAAATAAGTTCTTAGAAACCCACCCCCCACCCCCACATGCAAGTAATGTATGTATTCACATGTATCCACGCTGGTACATAAAATTTACTGCAGAATAGAATCAACAATTTCACTTACATCAATGACAGCTTTTTTTTTCTACAGGAAAAAAAACCACCCTCATATAAAAATAGCCTCTATTCATTGACCCTAAGAAAAAAGGGTAAACATTGCTTTTCTCCTCCCGTTGCTCAACAACAGCAACTTCAAAATAGCTCTTAGAAGACAACAAACTTTCCTACCCCTCCAATCCAGAACTACTACTACTACACTTTTCCTCCTTGCAAATACATTGATTTTCCAAGTTAAACCACAAAGCACACCACCAGCATGAAGACAGTCTCTTGACTTTATGCTCCTTCCCCCTCTGGCTCTCAAAACAAGCATGTCTGAGGCTCCACTATTCTCAAAAAGGTCTTAGTAGACAGTGAACTGAAAGAAATCCTACCCTGCTTACTCCCTATCTTCAATTACTATCTCAATGCCATTTTTTTCTGTCACAGTTACTATCTAATTTTCTCCAATTCAGCTTTCATCCTTTTCAGCACCAAAATACCTCCTGAAATTCCAGATGGCACCTTCCTTAGCAAAGTCTGTATTGTTACACTTCAGCTTTATTCTGCCTCATTTCATTTTTTTGATTCGATCCTTATTTGAAAGTCAGCACAGACCTGGTCATGACAGTTGAGTACATTGCTCCCTGCAGTCCAGAAATCTGTTAATAACCTCCTATCATCCATGGACATATTAAAAAAAAAAAAAAACACAAAACAAACAAAAAACCCCCACATCCATGCAAAATTATTTGTACTTTTAGCTTCTACATCTGTAGTAACGAGGCCTCTGTCTTCACCATACAGTGTGTGAAAGACTAGTGTCTCCTCTGCTCTAAAACCACTGCCTGAGTTTTACAGCATACCTCTTACTCCTGATGAAGATGACAAAGGTAGACAAGTAACAGCTCACTACAAGAGATACACAGGCAACCCACAGGTGCCGAATAAAAAGGACGTTGCTCTTTCTAACCAACTTTGGCCTGAGAGCTCTTTAATTAACATTATTTATAAGGCAAATTAAGCACCCAAGTTGCTTGAATATAGTAAGGTGAGTGTTTTCCTCCCTCCCAATCTGCCACCCCACACTTTGCCATTGTTTGGAGGGAACCTGTCAGTGGCTGTAGCTTCTAAGCCTGGACTTTAATTTTCTCCTAGCAGTCAGAGTTAGCTGGCAGAGAAGGCGACAGGCTGACAGCCTTCTGTTACTATTAAAGCACTGCCTAATGCACCTGCTATCAGAGGTAATTTCAGAGAAGCCTAGAGATAGTTTTTCAATTTGCTGTCTAGTGAATCAATTGCAGCTCAGTAATCAAGACAATGGCTGTAAAATGCCACGTGTGGAGGGTGTAAGTGGAGTGACGGTTTCACACTGCAAACCCAAACCAGAGCAGAGTAACAGTATTTTCCCTTAAGCCTATGGAAGCCCCAGCAGGGCCTCTGAATTTAAACGGGTAGAAGCAAATTACAATTGCTGATACTCTTAAAGATTCTTCTGGCTTCTGATGAAACTAGCAGCAAAATTGGCATAGGCAGGCTTCAGTAACATCAGTGTGCTGTAGAAAGGCAACAGCTGAGATCATACCCTTCTTATAGAAGGACTGAAGGAAAATTCAGAACTGTTGTAAATTGAGCAATACCTCCAATTCAGACAGCATTGTTACTCTTGACTTATAAGATCATTAAATGAAACATAGCATCCTAAAGGCAGCTACGTCATTGTCATGACAGTAAGTCTCATGTGAATAGTCTGGAACAACATTCTCCTTGGATTTTTGTTCTTATTTTTGCTTGAGGAGGGAGGAAGAGTAGGAGAAATATATCAGGAAAGTAAAGAAAGGCTAGGTACCTAACACTATGACCTTAAAATGAAACAAATTTTTTTTGGTGCAAAGTCCTATCAGGTAGAAAGGGATTTCAGTTATAAGCAAAGCAAGTCCTTCCTGTTTCCTGTGGTTCCCAAGAAAGAGAGTTTCCTCTAAGACTGAAATCTTTTGGTCAGCCAAGCTTTGGAGCTTCACAGATGATCTTTTAGAAGTTTGACAATTTCACATAAAACTAGAAGGAAGGTTCTATACACTGCACTTCTAGAGATGGATAGTTCTCCTGTATGCCATCATTTTTAGTTCATTAATTATTTAGGGTTTTAAGTTCACATTAAGAAAAAAAAAAAAAAAACAAGAATGTTGAGGATGTCATAGCAATCTTCTGTTTCCTTTACTCTGAATTACAAAGGTAGA
Source organism: Podiceps cristatus (assembly GCA_000699545.1). Lineage (NCBI taxonomy): Eukaryota > Metazoa > Chordata > Aves > Podicipediformes > Podicipedidae > Podiceps > Podiceps cristatus. The sequence continues at coordinate 2,191 of KL254618.1, read as the reverse complement.
ATAGGAAAGTACGTGTCTTTCTAATCAAGAGAGGTGAAAAAAAAGATTAAAAAGGAATAGATAACCAATTTACATACTAATCTCAGAGTACAGGTAACTGAAAACAGCTCCCCTAGTGAGAATCTTTTCCCAGAGGCAAAGACCACGCCGCTTATAGCAAAACAGTTATGTTCTCCAGGCTTGGGCAAAACAACTCCTCACTGAAAAGGGAGCAGAATTCCAACAGGTTACACTATATCCATATGTTCAAAAGGTTTTATCTAAAGGAATCTTACAAGGTGAGCTGTTATAAAACACAAGAAAAGGAACAGCAACAGCCTAATTTGTAGCCTGTCTAGAAGCTGACAGTGTATCTTGTATGGACCCTGTAAGAGATGGTCTGTCTCAAACAAGTTATAGCCTACATGGGGAAGGCAGAAAAGAAGCAATTTACTGAAGTACCAATAGAAAGGACTGTTTAACCTGCATAATTTGTCCATAGTAATACAGGAAGGCAAGAGCCAAGTGAACAATTCTCTGACCAGTGCTTTGCCGACAGGCATACCCTTCCTTTTAGCCTCTAAAGAAGGTTAAATATCTAAAGGGTGCTTAAATATTTTTCTTTTATGCTGATGAAATGAAGCTGAAGAACTAGCTGCAATTTCATGTGCAATAGTGTAAAAATTAGAAAACCAGGATAGATGTAAGTAATACTACAGTTATACATGACTTATTTTGCCCATGAACATTTGCAAAAGAAAGAAACCAGATGTTTCACTGCTTTGGACAGATGCACCATTTTTAGAGGCAATAATTTAAATTCATTGTCGGAAGAAGCGTACTTGCACTTTAGCCTGGTAATTTATCTGTCTGGGTAAACAGCTTTTGCATAGAGAGCACTGCCTACTTTGTTATTGAATGCTTAATAGAATTGACACTGCAGGCTGTTAAAGTCCAGTTCATGAACACAGTAGATTGAGAAAGATAACTCTTCCAGTTTTATTAGTACATTGATTTGTGCAACAGCTTTTAAAATCACATCACTATTCTAAGAGACAAATTAAGAATACTCAATCTAAAATCACCTATTGGATTGCTATCTTAGTACTAGATATTCACCTCAGGTATATAAACCTAAAAAAAAAAAAAAAAAACCACACATCCAGTTTAAACATTCTGTTGCCTTTGTTAACCATTTCTAAACAAGTATGTGGGCCAGTTATCCACCCATTTGTGTAAGTCCCATGCCTAAATATATGTCTATGGCAAGTTATTTATGGCAAAAGTTTTTGCAAATTAAGAAAAGCATTTCTAGGCCCACAAAGGTTGTTCCAGGCATCTCCCAAGACCTCCATTTTTTCACACACACCATCTGTTCCATGAGAAGTGCCACAGCAGGGACTTATGTGAGAAAACAGGCTTGGTAGACTCAAGCTGGGAATAGTAAGCAGCACCTAAAACACCCACAACCAGAAAAAAACCCAACAAAAAAGAACAACACACACACACCCCCCCAACAACAATAAAAACAAAACAGCAAGACTATGTGAGACAGCAATTTAGATCAGTGCATGAGACAGCATGAGTCAGTTTTGATTTTCTAGTATTCCAGTATTTTCTCTCCAATCCAGCCTAACCTGTGCTTACTCACATACAATACTGAAAACTTGTGAGAGCTTGTCTCTGCAACAAGGATACAAACCTTCAGTCTCTCATTTCACAGGGGATGTCTCCCTATTTTTCCAGTATAATTCTTTCTCCCTTTATATGGGCCAAACCATATAGTTTGCTTCTGATGTCCACCATTTCTGACATGATATATTCCTCCCAAAACAAACAAAAAAAAAAAGGGGGGGAGGAGGGAATAGAGTTGCTTACTTTATTTATACAGATCTATAAATCCAGAAGACAGAGCAGTCATCTGGTGTGACAGTTCATGGTATCTAGGAAATTCCTCTGGCACGTTTCCTATACCACTGGGAAAAGCTTTGACCACTGCCCAATCTGCTGCAATGAATCCCAGCTTGCTCTCGCCATGCTCTAAGAGAGACAAGCCAGCCCTCTTGGCGTGCAACTGTGAGTTACGTGTGGAACCAGGTACCTACTTAACTCGGGCGCCTCGCTTCTCTGACTCCATTGCTGCCCAACAGTTCCTTTCTTCACCATCTAACCACTGCGTATTCCCTGGAAAGCCCAGGAACCTAGCCCCCCC
>JMFS01001138.1:0-12762 GCA_000699545.1 Podiceps cristatus | reverse complement strand
GCTCTTCTCCCAGTCTGTATATCTGCCTGGGCTTCTTCAGAACATGTCTACACATGAAATTAATTCAAGAACTCCTTCTGAATATTCCTATTTTGAACTCCCATTTAGGTTGATTTGATTTCTGGACTAATATGAATAAGTGATAAAATACTCTAATGAAGATTTCTAAATACATTGGTATTCAGGAATAAATACTGCAGATTAGATTCATTCTCTACCTTAATCCAAAGTAGCTTTTTAGCTCTACTCTTAAAATAAATTCTTTAGCTATTAAGACTCATCCTAGCAAAATGAGACTATGAGTGATGCTGAATTTTTAATTAACTGAATAATATAGTATGATATGGTACGATATAATATGATATGATATATGTGCTAACATAGTCCTACCATAGTGATCTTTCTAAATTCTACTGTAATCATGTTTGATATATTTCCCAGAAGCTGTGAATGATCCTGGGAATAGAAGATTTCTTATCTGATAGATTTCCTACTTTTTGCAGGAACGGAATGATCGCTGCTATACAGAAATGTCCAAGGAACTCATACAGTGAATCCTATTAATTTTGATTAATATGATCTATTAAATTAATTCTATTCTAATTTTGTTTCATCTAGTCATTGCACCTCTTTGAGCACATCACTTTGAGCCCCACATCATTCCGTTGACTGTGGATGGAGTCTAGAGGGTTTGAGTCAGGAGTCTCTGCCGTTTGTATAATGCAGGCTGCTGCATCCGTCCGCCTTCTGGGCTCTGGTGGGCTGCCCTCATTAGTGGGGTATTGACTGCACAGCTGCTGCCTCCTCCTCCGCGGTGCCTTTACACGTCTGCACCACGGAACGAGGCATGTCCTGGGAGGGACGCTGGGCACTGGGACCCTTTTTCCACGCTGTAGCACTGTTCATTTCCCTGCCTGTTTCTGGAAATCTCCAACAATGTCTCCCCAAGGTGAATCCTAGGAAGAGCTTGGGGGCAGTTTACTCCCCAGGAGACAACGTCATTAAATCTATCCTAAGTTTGGTTCCCTCTGTCCCACCCATTTTCCATCCACAAGCATCTCGTACTCCTGCTCATGCTGGGGTGGCGGGCAGCCTGTCCTCCATGCTGTAGTCACTCGGAACCAGGCCATGCTGTAGTCACTCGGAACCAGGAAAAAACCTCTATAAAAATGCTGTCTCGGGGCCACAGGGCTGTCAGATGTGAACACATGGCCCACTACTATGGTATATGGCCATGTGCAGTCTGCTGTAGAGAAAGCTAGGTTAGGACTGTGGCATTTTTGTTAACTAAATGAGTTTAATTTACTCTATATTCTTACTCCTTCACATGCCCTGCCCCCCAAAAATATAAATTATTATTATTCACTCCTACCAGTGAAACATTTCTCAGAACTGGCCTTTAAGAGACAGCAATTTACCTCAGCATAATATTATATAAATTGTTGATGCCATTCCTGAAAATGTTCTTAACATTTCTTTTTGTTTGAAAAAGTACTTATGTATATGTACTCAGAAAAGCTACTGCTTAGCTAATAAAAGCATATTGACAATGACAAACTTACCAAAATCCCAATTTCCTACAGTCTCTTATGATGATGCATTTTTCTACCAGGTTTTATACGCCACCAGTGGAATTGCTGAGAGCAGACAGATTTTTGGGGTTTACACAGGTTAATTTACCTTATGACATTGTATGATTGCTTTGGAACACAGCAATATATCTACTATACCCAGTGCTTAGGTCCTGGGCACTAGCGACATTATTTAAAGCAACGAGCTGTCATAGAATTCTGTACTTTCTTTTAGCCTTCTATAAGGCAGGAGGAGCAATATAGCTGTTTCTAACTTCAGAAGACTTTTATTTAGCAAAAGAAAGAAAAAGAAATCACATTCTTTATTCTACTTCTGCTATTTATGCATCATTCTTAATATTTCTTACATTTTAAATGTAGTAAAATCTGAGATTAACCCTATTTCTGAAGGGAGAGGATTCAGTAGCTGTTGTTTTATTATCAGTAATGTTAGGCATCTGCCTCTGATCTCTCTCTAGGCCTGGGATTATAACAGTTATTTTCTGCATTGATGGAGAAGGAAAAGAAAAAGAGGAGTAAATGTCAACACAGTGATATCTTTAAAAGGTCAAAATGAAACATGAAGTTAGGTCCTCCATGGGAGAGGAGAGCAGTACACTAAAAGCGGAAGGATCATCCCTGAGGAAGCGTCCTGGTATTTCTACACGAGGACAAGAGCAAGTGATTCGTACTGTGCTTGCCAGCAAGGACACAGCTTCCAACGCGGTGCCTTCGGAGACAGTGAAAAGCCAGCCTGTGTCCTCCACACGGGCCCCGAGCACAGCCTGGCTGCCAGCCGCTCGGCACTGGCCCGTAGGCATGGAGAAGTGACGGGTCCAGCCTCTAAAAATCCTCTAGCCAGTTTCGAAGTCATTGTCAGGTCCCATTGACAACAGGCCTCGAGGTTCCTTTTTCTTGTACAAAGACAAAACAAATATCTGAGATTTATCTGGGTTTGTTTTGTAATACCTAATTTGACTGAGAAGCAAGTGACTTGTAAATATGGACAATATTTGACTTATTTTTAGTATTTTTTTTCTAATCAATATTCCAAGGCATATTCTGAGGATTTTTGTTAATACTGACTTCAGTCATTTAAAAGATGTGACTCTTATGCCAAATATTATTTAACGTAGTATAATAGTCTGCACTAGGACTAGATCTGTAAAGGATGTGCAGAATTTCTCTTTAAAAATCTGGTGCTCTTCCACGGCAATTAACTGTCATTTCTACTCACATTAGGATGGAGTCTGGTCTATAGGAACCTCAAAGCAGTCTGAATCCCACAGGATGCCATTAAGGAGCTTGCAGAAGATCCGTCAACAGTTAATCAACACCTCCTCACCTATCCACCACCTAAAACTCACTTGTGGACGACATTGTAATAGTAGCTGCAGGGTGACAAACTACAAAAAATGACACCAAAATAGCTGTTAGTCACTGGAAAAATGTAAACAACAGAAAAATGATTTCCCTGATTATTCTTTAAAAAAAAAAAAAATCTTTTTGTTAGTACTGAGCTCCATCTGCTGGCTGGTGCCAGCTGGCACTAATGCCCATCCCCGGGGTGAAGAACAGCTTATTCACACACACAGAAGCTGAGGGCGACAGGTCTTGCCCCCACATACAAAGACAACACGTGTTTTATATAAATATCCTCCCAATCCTCACAAAACATAGGCGACTGGCGTATGTTTTATCATTTATTTCTAAACACGAGAGACACTCAGTGTGCCAACAGATTGCATGCTGTGGTTGAAGTCAGTTAGTGGGCAGTTCTACAGCCGCGTGTTGAGTATCAGGCACTAATCCTCTCTTACCACTGGGCCAGCACTGTCCAGAATAGGCCTGTGGAAGGACAAGCTCTAATCCTAATTATCAGCCTCGTGTTCACTTGGTGCTAGAAGATACAGATGTCAAAACAGGTATTTAACCTTTCACATTTTTTTTAGGCTTATTGACCCGGCCCTGTAATGTAGCAGCCATACTCTGGCGTATTTGCTCCTTAGAAAATCCCAAACAAATTTCTCCCAAAGGTCTGCTTTCACTGACTGTGGTAGTTTCACATTAGTGACTAGTAGACTTATGTGAAGAAAACACGGCCTCATCTCATCTTGTGGTCCCAAAGATCCCTACTTTAGATGTCCTACCAACTACATGCATGTAAACTGCAACATTAAATAAGTGTTAGCACTGGTCTTCATTAGCTGTTTCTTAAATTTATTTTTTTTATATTAATTTTGTAAAGATTGGTTTTATAACGGGCATTTCATGTGAATCATTGGGGAAAAATGGCAATATATTTTTATTATCTGCTCTGAGTCCCCAATGTACAATTATTATCTGTGTGGATCTGAGTACAGTTATGAAAAGAACTGTACCAAATATTATTGAGCACAAAAGTAGCCTTGACCAAGCTATACCTTGAAAAGGTAATAAAGGAGGAAGGCTCTTTTCCAGAATTTGTTTGGTTGGTTGGTTTTTTACAAACCCCTTGATTTCTACATGCAAACTGAGGTAACATGGAGGTGTTACTGAGGGGAAAGGTAAAACTAAGTTGTGCAGAGGGAGGCAGCAAAATAGAACCTGTCTAGAACCACATTTGAAAGTGGTTCTATCTACATACCCAAAAATTCAGACTGTTTACTCCATGAAAAACACGTCAAACACAAATCACCTCAGGAACTTTTCCATTTTTTATTTTTCCTTTGGTAGCATGGGCTAGGCTGAGAAAGTTGAGGTTGTTCAGCCTGGAGAAGAGAAGGCTGTGGGGAGACCTGATTGCGGCCTTCCAGTACTTAAAGGGGGGCTATAGGAAAGATGGGGAAAAACTCTTTAGCAGGGCCTGTAGTGACAGGACAAGGGGGGGGATAGTTTTAAACTGAAACAGGGGAGAGATAGACTAGATATAAGGAAGAAATTCTTTACAGTACAGGTGGTGAAGCACTGGCACAGGTTGCCCAGAGAGGTGGTGGAGGCCCCATCCCTGGAAACATTCAAGCCCAGGTTGGACGGGGCTGTGAGCAACCTGATCTGGGTAATGGTGTCCCTGCTCACTGCAGGGGGTTGGACTAGATGGGCTCTGGGGGTCCCTTCCAGCCCAGATTATTCTATGATTCTGTAACATATAGACCAAAAGGAATATACAGTCTACAATTCTCACAGTAAATAAATTCCTTCTACTTTGGATTTTATTGTGAATATATCAAGAACATAGGACTGTAGGTAATATTATATATCTGCAAAGAGTACAGCAAGAACATCCTCCTAATTTTCCTAAAGGCTTTGCTTTCTGTAATAAAAAAAAATAATGCCTTTTTTTTTTCTTAGTCCCAGTGTGACCATTCTAGTATTCCAAACAATAACAGTAAGAGTTTTATAAGGAAAGAAACACATTGCTGGGGGATAGAATAAAGAAGTGGGAAATTATTTTATGCCATTGATATTAAAAAAAAAATGAAATCAGCAGCACTAGAGTTATTAGTGTATTCCAGATTGCACAGTGCAATTGCCATTGCGCTCCAACAGAAGTGGAAACAAAAATGCCAGGAAAGATGGAGGAAATATGGAAAGATGAAGGAGCCAGTGCTCTTACTGCCTTAGAAGAATGTTCTTGTATTTTCTGTTAACGTTAAAACATATTTATTGAGATAAAATCAGAGCATTGTGGAATAATTTAAGTTGAAATGGATCTTTGGAAGTTGTGAGGTCCAACTCCCCACTCAAAGTAGAGTCAATCTCAAGGTTGAATCCAACTTTGAAAACATGAGGCTGCTCAGGGCTATGCCATGCCAAATTCTCTGTCCCTTTAAGGATGGAGGTTCCACAGCATCTCTGGGCAAACCATTCCAGTGTTTCATGACCCTCATTGGTTTTGCCCTAGTACTTAATTGTAATTGTCTGCAGTTTGAGTCCATTGCCCCTAGCATTGGAAGCTGTGCACCTCTAAGTGGAATATGGTTTCATTTGCTTTATAAACACCCAGTAAAGAGGAAAAAAAAAAAAAATTACATCCTCTTTTGCCTGCTCTTCTTCAGGCTAGATGAACCCATCTCTCTACAACTGTCTTCATGCCATGTACTCCATCCCCCTGATCATCTTGATGGCCTTCTGCCATATTCATTTCAATTAACTGCTGTCTTACTTGTACTGGAGAGCACAAAATTAAACATAGTGCTTTAAATGCAGTCTTACAAGTGTTACACTGAATAGATAGGGGTAATCACATCCCTCTTCCTGCTGGCTGTGGTCTTACTAATACAGTCCAGTACGCTCATAGGCTTCACTGCAATCCATACAAATTGGTTGCATATAAACCAGACACTGGTGGGTACTTTGTTGCTGTAATATAATTGTAATTTGTTGTGTTGGGCTGCAAGTGAAGTTCCAGAGAAAAACTGTAGTTAACTGTAGTTACTATTTAACAAATAATCATATTGTGTAAGCCATGTTATTTATTCTTAAGATAATATCTAAATGAAATTCTGTAAGCTGGAGAATCCCTCTGAGGAGCTGGACAGCAAGGTACCATGTGGGCAGACACGCAGCAAAAGTAACTGCAGTAGAAGCACACGCCGCTTCACACTTCTGCAGTTAGTTTCATCCAGCACTAATGAAACTTTGTAGAACTCCTACAGAGCAGGTAATTATTACATCCATTATGCAGAGGGAAGGAACTGAAGCATAAATAAGCAACAGAACTAATTTTAAACTCTGCAGTGATGGCCTAAATGACCTCTTACTGAGTGGGAGTTTTAGGAATGATTTAATTAGTGGAGAACTAGGTCAAGGCCAAGTGCTTTTGAAAATCTCACTCTACCTTTTTTACCTCAAGGTCAAGCAGAGAACAGAAGTCAAGAGAAGGCCCTCCTTCTAATCACTTAATTTATTTTGAGTGCATACCGTACTCGTAAACAGTGAATCAGATTCTTCCTCTGCAGGTGTTAACATTCCCATCAGGGGCAACACAGAGTGAACAAGGGGAAAATCGGTTAGTTCCACAGTTGGGGGAGGGGGGGGGGGGGAGCGGAGAGAGGAAGCTAGATAGACAGATGTAATAGTAGATGACAGATTCTTGAAACCTTTTCAGAAATTCAGCTGTTCAGTGCTTTGTCTACAGTACGTTGATGTCCAGGACACTCTTTACCCATTTCAAAAAGAGTATTTTCCATTAACCCCATTTTTATCAGGGCAACCTGTCAAGCTACCCTTGACAACATATTTTCATAGCATGATTAGGCAGTTTGCTTACTTTCAAACCCTGAAATGTCTTATGGAAGAGGTAGGGTTTTTTCTTTTTATTTAAGAGTATAATTTTTTTGTCAAAAGCAAAATACAAGATCTCAAAAATGTTCCTGGGTGATCAGGGAAATTTTATTTAATTGTTTGAAGACCTTAAAATTATGAGTGCTTATTATTTCACAACAAAAATAAACACTCTTGAAAATGTTGACTTTATGAAGTAACAGAACTGAAAAATTAGGAAATATCTATACAACTGAGGAGTGCCACAAGATGGCAGTGTTTTATGCCACTTGATTTATTCTAAGTGGTGTCCTAAAACAATAAATTTGTTAACAGATATTGTAAAAAGAGTAAAGGTTGTAAACAGAGGCTTCATTAAAAAAAAATGAAATAAACGAACATAAAATAGTAAGAGTTATCTAAACAGTAGATTCAGTACAAGTAGTGTAGAACTCATCCAGCAATGAATCATCTGCCCCAATATTATCAGGAGACAGACAGGGGCTGGAAGTAAGTACAGGTGGTCTGGTGAAGATTAAGCACGAATGCATCAATATGATTACCCAGAATTTAAACTTCCATTGTAAGCCTTCAGGTTCTGGATATAATACTTAACAGTCCCCACAGTGTTTCTCAACCTTCTTCTTTTCTTTTCTTTGAAAGATAGAATTTATCTACACTGATTTTTATGGTTGGGGGGGAAAAAAAAAAAAAAAAAAAAAAAAAAGGTATTTTACCAGAGAAAGGAGTTCTAGAGCATGGTCGACTGTGCAGAATGTGTGGATTAACATTATTTACAGCCCTAAAAATAATTTTACCCAAGCTTCCCAGAACAACAACATGGCACAAAGTACCCTGTTTTGATCCTGGGGAACAGGAATTTGTTTCATGTTGGAGAAAGGAGGATCAAAAGAGCTTCTCAGGCACACCCAATACACTCAGTTTGGTATTGCTGGTTGAAACTTAAGACAGTTGATGCTTATTCACACCTAAAAAGTTGTGGCTCTTCTATGAGCAGGTTGCTCCATAAAGCTCAGGTAGCTTTCTTCTCCACATTCCTGCATGAATGTCAAGATCAGATTTACCTGGGAGGGCCTTCTCTGCATTCCTCAGGGAACAAGTTATTTTGCAAAGGCATGTGGAAGAAGGCATTCATTCCCACTGACCAGTGGGAAAACGTAGGCCATTAAATCTTGTCTGATTGGCAGTCTTAAATTCAACATAGAAGTCCTGCTGGGGAGTATGTCATGCAATTAATATACAGCCTGTCTTTACATTAACACAGGTGAGGGGAAACTTTCTTACATGTGAGAAAATATCTAACTACAGTAATTTTTTTAGGCATATCTTTGAAAGACAGGCCCAGGACATGTGTCTGTGAGTTTTGAGTTGCCACTCATCACAAGTAGAACTGTGTCTTCACATGAAGTCAGTGATAATAGGAAAGCTCCTGATGAATTTCAAGACACCCCTGGAATTCATCCCTGTTCAGATTATTATAATATTACCACTATTTTTTCTATTCCTGTATTTGGAACATGCAAGAAAACAAAATGTTTAGATAGAAAATAACATCACATATACAGCAATATTACCTCAACAAAGAAACATCAAATTTGATAAGTAATGCAAGAAACCTTTCTAAAAGGTATTCATCCTCTTAATAGAATTACAGAATCATTTAGGTTGGAATGGATTATAGAGCCCAACCATGAACCAATACTACCAAGTCCACCACTAAACCATGTCCCTAAGTGCCATTTTTTAAATACCTCCAGGGATGGTGACTCTACTACTTCCCTGAGCAGCCGTTTTCAGTGCTTGACAACTCTTTCAGTAAAGAAATGTTTCCTAATATCCAATCTAAACATCCCCTGGTGCAACTTGAGGCCATTTCCTCTTGTCCTGTCGCTTGTTACTTAGGAAAAGAGATGGACACCCACACCACCACGCACCCTGGTGAAGTGCACTGGGGTAGTCAGTCTTAACAAACTATGACTCCATTAATCAAAGATCGATTCACCTATACTACAGGAAAAAAGCTTTGCAGCCATTGCTTTAGCCACCTTCATTGAAGAGGAAAGTAGGAAAAAAAAAAAAAAAAAAAGAAAAGTGAGTAGAATAAGGGATTTGGGGTATTTTAATCTGTTCAACTCAGGAAATGAATAAGGGTGAATCTTGGCAAAAGATTTCACAGATCGGATCTTTATGTGTTTGCTGGGAAGGGACGAGAGACAGGAGCGGGGAAAAGCAGATATAGTTTTTGGAAGCTTGGCTCAGGACCCCGAAATACATGTTTGCAGTGAGTTCCTGTTCTGTAGATAGTCCAGTCTTGTCATGTCTCTAAGCAACAATATCTGTAACATGCACTCGTACTAACACAGAGTAAATAGCTTCAAATGTGAATAAATTTTAGATCCAAATCTTTATTTAGTGATTGCTTTCTTATTACAGTAAGTAAGGGAATAAATATTGTCATGGGTTTAAGACCCTCATAAAACTTATTATTTTTCAGTATTCATATGAGTATAATATCTAGTAATTATTTATATTCAGAGTTCTGACTAATGCTCAAAATTACTGTGTGGGCAAGGTCTTCACCTGTAATATTCACCTCTCTATTTTTCAGAGATCAGTGAGGCAGAATGTAGAAATCTCTGGATCATGAGGTATTCACTTGTGTTATACTTTTATGTAAAATATGCATTTTTTCCAATGCTTGTGATCTGCATGATACTAAAGGTTATAAATAAAAGAGTAATAAATGCATGTCTCTCAAGCATAAACTATATCTAGAAATAACTTGGGTTGAATTATGCAAAAAATATATTTTGTCATTCCATTAGAAGCATACTTCTAAATTTGCACATGCAAACATAAAGTACCTTACCTGTATTCCAGATATTATAAAATCTGGCATAAATCAGATTTAAATCTTTCTGGCAATTCATGACATTCATCATAAAATGTACAGGCAACATAAGATAATATTTTAAAAAGGGGACCTAATGTTTTGGAGATTAGAAACAAAAGAGTATTTACGGGACTTGAAAATTGGACTATTTTTGCATTTTTATACTCTGCTTTAACATCACTAAAAGTGTTTCAAAATGACTGAACAAGTCTACTATAAATGATCAAATTTTATGGCACAGAAACAACATGTTATAACACAAACAATAAAGAGAGGATAGTAATGGGCTGAATGCCACATTAAAAAGTTGTGAATTTGGCCATAAAGTTGATGCTATTGAAGAAAGAATATTGGTCATGGGAGATTCATTTACTCATTAAAGATGCCAAAGTAGATGTATAGCAACAACATGCTGACCTAGTAACATTTGAGGCCAATGTGCATTGATACAAATTGATATATAACCTTATATACAGAACAATACAAATTAGTTATGTTGGACAGGAACCCGGAGAAGGTTCAGTGCATTTACCTTACTTGATAAAGCCACTTTCATTGACAATCTTCTCTGAACTGGATAGGCTTGTTAAATAATTCTAAAAGTAAATTTTACTTTAGATGATTGCTTAGACTTTATAAAATATTATTTCTCCTTTACGGTTACTGAGTGGCACAATATAGGAATGGGATTCAAATCCAGATTTGGACATCTTCACATCAATTCAGTCATTGCAAAAAATGCTATCTGCTGTGATTTTAGAAATTACACAGGACTTGAGGAAGACTTTTGGTTTTGTAGTAGTTGTTGGGGGCAAGTTACGATACTGTGTGGCATCCCATATGCCATTACCTACCTATATGCAGGGGCCAAATCAAGCTTTAAGTTTTGTTGACTATAACCAGATCTTTAGATATGAAGCACGCACATAGACCCCCACAGGTAGAAACATAAGTGTAGGTGTCTCCATCTGGAGCTGAATCCCACCCCAGATATCTTTTTAAAAGGACAGTATAGAGCTGATGCAGTTGGCATCTAGGATTGTTTGATATGGCTTAGAGTGTTTGACCTGCCACTCCAAAATGCTCTGGATCAGCTAGGTTGTACTTGACAAACCTCTTCAATTCTTTCAAATACCCAAGGCATCTCAAAAAGCAGTGGATACTTACGTGTGAGCAAGTGATTGGAGGATATTTTGTGTTTATGAATCCCTCTACAACACAAAAATGGCTCCACAAGCACCTGGCACTAAGTAGCTTTAAGATGCAATCCTTTCTTCCCCTTCCTTTGTGGAATGTCTTACATAGTCTAGTCTCTGCTTTCAGATAGTTTAAATGGTATTCATCTGACCTATTTCAGACATCTTCATCTGATCTGGTCTCCAGAGACTAATTTTATAGTCAAGGAGACTACGACACATTTCTCGACTGCAATTAAATTCATCCTAAAGTATGTGGCTAAAAGAGGTCAGATGAATCACATGTCTGTTCTCTTCATTGTCTAAGAAGTATGGCTAGCTCAGATGTAGACATCTAAAGTTAGGTCAGATGAATCACGTAATATGGTATCTCTCAAGGACACAGTTGGAGGGAGGAGTTACATTCCTTCTGAAGTGACTTGTTACCATGGTGTCTGCGGTTGTTAGAAGTCAGAAAGATTAATTCTACTTGCATATTTGTATAAAGTATGATTGTCATTTCACATGTTCTTATTATTTAACATATGAAAAGTTTCACACTGAGAAAACAGGTATATGATTATCAATACTTAACTGAGAATTTTTTGATGACCCAAGAACTTTAAACCAGTTTGGATTTAAAAAAAGGCAGGTAATCATGCTTTCATGAAGTTAGTCTTGAATATATGATACAAAATTTATGTTTGGTTTATCTCCTTCTGACATCTTTATGGGTAAATGGTAAGCATTTGATGCAGCATAAAGTGGATCAGCAAGACAGTACTTACTATGCACAAAAGCTACCCCTGCAAGGTCCACGCCTCACATAAATTAATCATTAAAAGACATTTGAACTTACAGAGCTGGTTTATACTAGAATAATTATTATTATCATGTGTTCATGATATTTTGATCTGGTGCTAGAAGTCCTAAACCTAAATTTATTATATCTTCTAAACAAAGACTAAGAGTTGAATAAGGCCTTGCTGGCATGAATATTTTACTAAATGCTTGGTTTGGCATAGAAGAACCCCCTTCACTTTTGCTCCAATTCATCACATCTTCAGTTGTGCAAATACAATTCCTTGTGAAACTGGATGATTGTAAGAAGATTATTCAAATTATGGGAATTAAAAATAACTGACAAAATCTGAAAGTCCAGCAAACAGGAGGAGAAGAAGAAAGCAGGAATTTTATGAGGAGGATGAGTAGGCTTCACTGTCAAACCATCCTCGGTGTCAAGAAAATGACAGTTTTACACCTGGGAGGGTAATAACTACACGTGGCCATGACAAAAGCACATCATGTTTCTAAAACTCAAGGGGTTGAACGACCATGTAATGACAGGAAAGTTGAAACACCTTCCTGATGGAACTGAAGACCAAGAAATCTGTAAAGCAGGAAAAACCAGGGAGGACTAAATCTGAATATCCATCAAAGACAGTTCTGAAGAACTGTACCAGAATTCAGATAAGTACCAGCTCTTGGGCAGCCTGAAGATTTAAGACTGAAAGAAGTATATTCATAACCTTAGCCAGAGGAGTGTGAAGCATCTATAAGCTAGTCTGATGAAGGATGAGAGAAACTTTCAGAATATAAATATTACATAAATACACGTGTTCCTATATTTACATTAAAACTGTGTTTTATAAGCCTTTATGGTAGTATTATCTTTGCTCAGATGCCTTCATAATGAGAAGATTGGTCTCTTTGGCAGCTCCCAGTTGGGTGACCTGGTTCTGTTACCCATCCCCTGAGCCTGGAACTTGTAACAGTTGGACTTCATAGTAATGGATCAATGTTTAGTTATATTTAACAGCTTGCTATTTCACAGGAATTGAAAACAGAGAGACCCAGA
>KL254615.1:295-20943 GCA_000699545.1 Podiceps cristatus | reverse complement strand
TGTAAAGCTGGGGGAAGAAGAAGGAAGGGAGAGACGTTCTGAGTGATGGCTTTGTCTTTCCAAGTCACCGTTATGTGTGACGGAGCCCTGCTTTCCTGGAGATGGCTGAGCACCTGCCTGCCCATGGGACAGAGTGAATGAATTCCTTGGTTTGTTTTGCTTGTGTGTGTGGCTTTTGCTTTACCTGTTAAACTGTCTTTATCTCAACCCATGAGTTTTGTCTCTTCCCCTTCCAATTCCCTCCCCCATCCCACTGGGGGGAAGCGAGTGAGTGGCTGCGTGGGGCTTAGTTGCCAGCTGGGGTTAGATCACTACGCTGGTGGATGTGTTATGAATGGCTGCTCCCTGTGTTGAATGAGCTATTTGTAGACGTGTAGCTCAGGGAAAGACCATGAATGGAGAAAAGTGCCTACGTACACTCCATATAAAGCACCTATTTCTAGAAAGTGCAAAATTTACAACACGTTCTCACCTTCATGGTTTTCCATGTCCAGTATGTAGATTTGTTTTAAGTCCCACATTGAGAGGCCAGACTGTGTTCCCCACACAGTCTACAGGAAGCCTTGGCATTCCCCAAAGGTTCTGTGCCTGGGACAGGAAACCCAAAGATTACATGTTGCCCAAGTCCTTTGCTGGATCCCATGATGTAAACTTTCTGTAAGGCATTACCTCTTATTACTCAGTATCTGTTGGAGGGACAACACAGCTGAGCCCAAGCAACCCAGGAGGTCCCTGGAGTGTGTTGATGGTAACTTCCTCCACCAAGTGATAGAGGAGCCCATGAGGAGAGGTGCTGTGCTGGACCACCCAACAAGGAGGGGCTGGTGGGGAATGTGAAGCTCAAGGGCAGCCTTGGCTGCAGTGACCACAAAATGGCGATCAAGATCCTCAGGGCAGCGAAGAGGGCACACAGCAAGCTCACTATCCTGGACTTCAGGAGAGCAGACTTTGGCCTCCTCAGGGATCTGCTTGGTAGTGTAGCTTGGGATAAAGCCCTAAGGGGAAGAGGGGCCCAAGAAAGCTGGTTAATATTCAAGGATCAGCTCCTCCCAGCTCAGGAGCTCATCCCAACAAAGAGGAAGTCAGGCAAAAATGCCAGGAGGCCTCCATGGATGAACAAGGAGCTCCTAAGCAAGCTCAAGCAGAAAAAGGGAGCCTGCAGAGGGTGGAAGCAAGGACAGGTAGCTTGGGAGGAATACAGAGAAATTGTCCTGGTAGCCAGGGAAGAGGTTAGGAAAACAAAGGCTCTGATGGAATTAAACCTGGCCAGAGATGTCAAGGGCAACAAGAAAGCCTTTTATAGGTATGACAATTATAAAAGGGAGACCAGGAAGAATATGGGCCCTCTCCAGAGTGAAGCAGGAGACCTGGTTACCCAGGACGTGGAGAAAGCAGAGGTGCTTAACCACTTTTTTTCCTCAGTCTTCAACAGCAAGCGCACTAGCCACACTGCCTAAGTCAGGGGTCCCCAAGACATGGACTGGAAGAATGAAGAACCCCCCACTGTAGCAGAAGACCAGGTTCAAGAGTACCTAAGGAACCTGAAGGTGCACAGGTCCATGGATCCTGATGAGGTGCATCTGTGGGTCCTGAGGGAACTGTCGGATGAAGTTGCCAAACAACTCTCCATCATATTTGAGAGGTCGTGGCTGTCTGGTGAGGTTCCCACTGACTGGAGAAGGGGCAACATCATCCCCATTTTTAAAAAAGGAAAAAAGGAGGACCCAGGGAACTACAGGTCAGTCAGCCTCACCTCTGTGCCTGACAAGATGATGGAGCAGATCCTCCTTGAAACCATGCTAAGGCACATGGATAACAAGGACATGACTGGGGACAGCCAACATGGCTTCACCAAGGACAAATCATGTCTGACGAACTTGGTAGCCTTCTATGACAGGGTTACAGCATTGGTGGACAGAGGGCAGCCAACTGACATCACCTACCTGGACTTGTGCAAGGCATTCGACACTGTCCCACATGATGTTCTGGTCTCTAAACTGGGGGGACATGGATTTGACAGATGGACAACTCATCGGATAAGGAACTGGCTGGATGGCCGCACCCAGAGTTGCCATCAATGGACTGATGTTCCGGTGGAGACCAGTGATGAGTGGTGTTCCTCGGGGGTCAGTACTCGGGCCAGTGCTGTTTAACATCTTTGTCGGTGGCATGGGCAGTGGGACTGAGTGCACCCTCAGCAAGTTTGCCGATGACACCAAGCTGTGTGTCGTGGTTGACATGCTGGAGGGAAGGGATGCCATTCAGAGGGACCTTGACAGGCTTGAGAGGTTGGCCTTCTTGGCCACACTGCTGGCTCATGTTCAGCTGGCTGTCGACCAATTGCCTAAACCAGACAACAAGAAACACTGAGTACAGGCACCTGATACACCATCCTTCTTTAGCCAACTTATGCTGCAGGTAGATTCTTCCATCCACTCATTCACAGCCCTGTAGCTCCTCATTAAAATTAGAAGCCTCATTTGTCTCATACTCAAATGTGCTTTATCCTTTAAAACACAAATGGAGGATACACCATTATGAAGTAGGCTGGTGCATTCAATCGAAGTGAATAAAATGTGAAGCTAATTCTCTATTTCAGACCAAAGTTGTTGGGTTTTTTCTTTTCCTTATTTTTGTTTTTAAATTCTGTCAGGTGTGTGCTTTAATCCCAGTGCTAGAGCAGTCATTTGATCTCTCTTGCTAAAGGTGTCCTGCTTTGCAGAAAAGGATCGAAGATTAATTAGGGAAAATAAAGGGTGCAAAACACAGGGAACATGACAGGATTATGAAAGTCCTAGTGTCTCCTCCCAGAGTTGTTTCATCAATGAATGTTTCATGTAGAGATACCCAAGAATTCCTTTGAGAAGAAATTGGAGCATAGGCTTCCCCCTGCCCAAGAAATTGTCTAGCTCCTAGTCTTGACTCCTGTGTCTAGAGAGACACATATTACAGTTCTTTAATACCTTTTGTACAGTCAAATGGCTTCAAGGGGGTGAGCAGCAAGCTTATAGCTTGAAGGTGGGAAATGAGATGAAGGTTTGAAACCTTGGGGGCAGAAGGGTGAATACTGGTTTAATGCAGAAGTAAGTGAAATTCCCCATTATGTGGAATGTCAGATTAGAGGAGATCAATGCCTCCATGGCTTAGAAGAAAATAAACATAATTAAAGAGCTTGATCATATATTACACGTTAAGTTCAAACTCCTATGAACTCAGGGTGATTAAACACTAAAGAATTAATCAGAATCAAAGTCTGTCAAATAGTGTTTTCTCTCCTAACACTGTGGTATTCCTTTAAAGTACCGAAAAAAAACCCCGAACAAACTATTAAACCTACTTAAACCCCACTTTTACTCCCTTTTTTTTTTTTTTTTTTCAGCAAAATAATTTCACAAAACTAGGTCTAGTTATATTCCAGGGTCACACAGTTGGATTCCTAATGTTTAATGCTCACTAAAAATTACACTGCAATCACAGTTTTAATTCCTTCATTATGCAGCTCTGGACACGGCAGTCCTAGAAACATTCTTATTAAATCTGCAGGAGCCAAGATAGCTGTTCCTAAAGTCAGTCTGGAGATGAATATTTTTATTATTTTGTTTTCATAATGTCTATTATTATGGAAAAAAATTATACTTGAAATGAAATTAAAAAAATGAGATTTTCAAATGTGTCTAAATAATTAAGAAATATAAAATTTACTGCGTGTTAACAGGCATTTTTAAGTGCTTTTGAATACCCAGTCTGCAAATACAGTATCTATGTACCTACAGAAATCAGGAATTTGCCACCAAATATTTTCTTATGTCAGGCCTCCCCTAAAATAGTATCTCCAACCTTTTTCTCCCACTCTGCTTATTCTAACGTTTCACCTTTTCTCAGAACGAAAGCCAAGAGATCACCACGTAAAGGAGATTTAAGGAAGGGGTAAATATCCTGCAGAGGCCTGCCAGGAGCCTGCACGCAGAGCCATGGGCCTCACCAGAAACAAGCAGCCTCCTGCGTGCTGACAGGAACTCATCCCAACGTGTCTAGAAGAGGCACTGCCACCATACAAACACCTCCCAGATGAATCCAAAGAGAAGTTAAGCTAATATCACAAACTCCTTTCACGTCAAGGGTTTCCTGCCACCCCACACAGGCTGAATACTAAAAAGCATTCCCAGCTGTCACTGAGCAGCTTTCCCAGTCTCTGCTATTCCCACTCTCAAATAAGCCAGTAAAGCTTTTGACAATAGCAGAGCTGTTATTTTTGGGGGGAATCCCTGCTCCCCCCGCAGTACTCGGAGGGTATCATGGTACTTTTGCCCTGTTAAATTGCATTGCCCTCCACCTACAAGTAACTCCTTGACTCAGAGGAAGTCTTTTCTCCCTCTTGTCGTACCTCCATGTTTTGGTGCAGCATAAACACTCTGCAGCGTCTCCATTGAACCTCGTATTTTATATCAATGTATAAATTATAAAACATAGATGACACAGGCCTTTAATACCTATGGCATGGAGTGCAAGATCAAACAGTGATGTTGGGTGGCAAAACACTTAAGATCACTGATAGATAAGCATGTCTGTAAGAGACATATAAGCAGGCGTCTTAAAAATTTCACCAATTACCTTATATAACAAGGATATTTGCACTCCTCTAATCAAAATAGTTCTTACAGAAAGACAACAAGTCTGGGACAAGGAGCAGGTGAGCATACATATTCTCAAGAATCTTTATCCCTTCAGATTGACACAATTAGCCAACACAGGAGCACTCTGTACGCTGTTACAGATAGCTGGTGCAAGAGCCACTGAGGAGTCCACAGCACAGGGATGTCTGGAGATGCTTTTAAACACCTTGGAGAGGGGAGGAGGAAGGGGCAGGGGGTGGAGAGATCATAGAATCATAGAATTGTAGGGGTTGGAAGGGACCTCGAGAGATCATCGGGTCCAACTCCCCTGCCAAAGCAGGCTCCCTAGGACATATCACTGAGATAGTTAAGACAAAAGGAGGTAGTTTAAGCTTCTGTTCCCAAAGCTCAAGTATCTAAAGGGCCATAAAGCACCTGGCAGGCTGACAGGCTTTTGTGTACCTCAACCTATTGGGGCACCTCTGTCCTAACAGTCTCTTTCTATAAACACAAGCTGGTTTGCAAAAGCTTCCTTCAGTGGAAATTTCCAATCACGGATGGAGAAAGCCAGACAGAATACCTATGTGTCCTCATTCATTTGCCATTTACACTTAAACTGGTAGCCAAGATGGTTTGAATGACACTGTCTAACCACGTGCTAAAATATGATTTAGGGACTTTCATGTGCTTCATTCCAGAAGCAAGGCTTTGGAAGGTACTGAAGTATGAAAAGTAGCTGCAGCAGTAACAGGGCAATTCCAGTGAGATGGGATCTCTAAAGGTCACTTAGTCAACCTCCTGCTGCATGCAGGGTCAGCAATGCCGTCAGATCAGGTTTCTCAGAACTTTATCCAGCTGGGTGTTGAAAACTACCAAGGATGGAGACTGCACAATCTCTCTGGGCAACCTTCTGCAGTGCTTGACTGTCCTCATTCTGAAAAGGTTTTGCTTTCCAGTGTGAACACCTCATTTCAGTTTTCAGCCATTTGTCCCTGCTACATTTCATATTTCTGCTGACCCATTCTTTCAGCCACTCCCTCTAGACTGCAACCTGTGGCCCTCAAGGTGTATCAACTCGTCCTCCCAACTTGGTATGATGTGCCAACTTGATGAGCAAGTACTCCATCACCCACTCAGATCATTGATAAAGATATTCAACAGGACAGACCCTTGCAGTACTCCACTTGTTAACAACCACCAGAAAGAGCATATCCCAATCACCACTCCGCTTTAAACCCAACCATCCAAACAGCTTTTTACCCATCTGGTTCTTGACCTATCCAGAGAGTAACATTCCTAGTTCAGATACAAGAACACTCTTGAAAGCCTTGCAAAAGTCCAGGCACACGATGTCCACTGTTTTCCCCTCAGGCTGGTCAAGACTGATTTACCCTTGGTAAGTCTGTGCCAGCTGTTACCTATTTCTCCTTCACATGCCCAGAAATGCATTCCAAGATTTGCTCCATGCTTTTCCCAGGTACCAAAGTGGAAGTGACTAATCTGTAGTTTCTCGATAGTCCTTCAGGCATACTTTGAAGATGGGTGCAACATTTGTTTTCTTCCAAACATATGGTGTGTTCCCTAATCTCTATAAAAGGACATAGCCAATTCTCCCAGCACCTTGGGATTTAGCAAGTCAGGTCCCAGGGACTTGTACGGGTTGAGTTCTCTTCTTACAGCTTTGACCTCCCTTGCAAATCTGAACTCTAGCTCTAGTTCCTCCTGCTTATATCCTAAGCTGCATGCATTCAGATACACATTTGACATAGCCTCCCTTCTACTGTTTTAGTACTCCTGAGGTCTCTCACGTTCCCATCACATTGCACCCTTTTCTTTCCACCTCATCCACCATTTCTACACTTAACTGAGTCCCTACCCTCATTGTTCCTGGTTTAAAGTTTTCCTCACCACATCAGCCAGCTTGTTAGCATGGATGCTCTTTCCTCATTTTGTCAGGTGGATCCTGTCTCTGCCCAGCAGTTCTCTATTCTCAAAGAGGATCTTGCTGTCATAAAAACAAAATTCCTGTCAATAACATTAGCTGCATAACCAGGTATTAATCCACAGGACCAATTTGCTGCTCCCCCAGCCTCTCCTACCCGCCAGAAGGGCTACGAATGTCACCTGGATCACCAGGTATGAGCAAAAGGTCATGCCGGAGCACTAACCCTCTTAATTAGCAAAGGCCTTTGATGGGAATTGGGAGGGTGGTGAAAACTCCTCAGGGGTGAAGATATCACATGAGCACAAAACAGAATATTCTGTTGCTCTGGTACTGGAAACTACACAGAAGCAGCTGCTTGTGCTTATTTAGAGTTAGGTAGACCAAAAGGGATATTTTTCTCTAGAAATCATATAAAGTAAATGAAATGTAAGCAGCACAAACCAAATAATCAGGAGGCAGCCTTGGGGTACAAGGCTGCTGGCATCTAGGTAACTGTACAGTAATACCACAGGGCCCAGACTGCTTAGGTAACACTCAGAAATAGCAAATCTACGTAGGGATGTAGGACCAATAAAGAAAAAGTCATTTGGGAGGGGTTGCTTATTTGGGAGGCGTGTGGGCAAGAAGACACAGGGGCAGCAAAAAGGTAGGTTCAGGGTAAGAAGGGAGGAGAGAAAAAAAAAAAAAAAAAGAAGAAAGTAAATTTGTTCTCAAGCACCATTCCCACTGTAAAAGTGCAGTTGTCTATGGACAGTGGTGAAGCTTACCTGCAGACTTGGGTCTGCAGGTAACAAAGCACCAAAGCACATCCAAGCACACATACAGAACCCTCTGCAGACATTAAAAGGTAATTAAAAGCAACATCAGAGGCTCTTTTGCATCTTTAAGTTTGCTTTTATGGAACAGATGATCATTTGTTACTTTCTAAGAGCTTTTCTTTATGCTCTACACTCATATTTAATTTCCCGTCTTTTTATTGCAAACTTTAAAAATCTTCACACACTAAATTAGCACTGAAACCTAAACTTCTGCCTGAAAGCAAAAACTTCTATGCTTCCTGGCACATACAAACATTCGATAACTAGTTAGCCTTTCAAAACTCCTGAACCACCCATCCCCTATCTCCAGTGAAACCTTTTCATCCCCTGCCTCTCCTCCTGCATGGATCCTTAACGATCTCAAATCTCCTTTTCACTGGCCCACTACTTCTTCTGGCTGAAGTCTGAACACAGATCCCTCTATAGATCACAGAATCCCTTGGTTGGAAAGGACCTTTAAGATCAGCGAGTCCAACCGTGCCTGACCACCACTAAACCATGTCCCTAAGCACCTCATCTACCTGCCTTTTAAATCCCTCCAGGGATGGTGACTCAACCCCGTCCCCGGGCAGCCTGTTCCAAGGCCTGACAACCCTATCAGTAAGGAAATGTTTCCTAATGTCCAATCTAAACCTCCTCCAGTGTAACTTGAGGCCATTTCCTCTTGTCCTCTCACCTGTTACTTGGGAGAAGAGACCCACACCCACCTCACTACAACCTCCTTTCAGGTAGCTGTAGAGTGACAAGGTCTTCCCTCAGCCTCCTTTCTCCAGATTGAACAACCCAAGTCCCTCTGCCACTCCTCATAAGCCTTGCTCTCAAGGCTCTTCACCAGCTTCGTTACCCTTCTTTGGACACTCTCCAGCACCTCAATGTCTTTCCTATACTGCGGTGCCCAAAACTGAACCCAGCACTCAAGATGCAGCCTCACCAGTGCCGAGTACAGTGCGACAATCCCTCCTCTAGCCCTGATGGTTATACTGTTCCTGATGCAGGCCAGGATGCCATTGGCCTTCATGGCTACCTAGGCACACTGGGCTCATATGCTCAGCCGTCTGTTGACCAAGGTAGTATAGGGTTACTCCTAAATCAGCCAGATAGTACCTCTAGCAGATTTTGGTGATCCTTTCTCTAGGGAGTAAAGTATAGGGTTACTCCTAAATCAGCCAGATAGGATCACCAAAATCTGTTAGAGGTACTTTCTCTAGGGAGTAGCGCTGCATGGTAAGCTACTGAAACTCAGGCATCTTACTGTAAAGTTACACTATCCTGAAGCTCCCTTGGGAAAACAAAATGGAAAAAATTACACCCCCACATCCTTTCCCTCCCCTTCCAATACCAGGCAACATTTATGGAACATTATAAAATGCCAGAACATCAGAAAAACATCTAAATAATCTTTTTAATACAATTTAAATGTTCAGCAATGTACATCTTTAAAAGTAAACAACGTTTTTCGAAGTAACTGCATACAAATCTAAAAAAGTGCGCCTATCTGGCATATGAGGCCTGGCTGCCTTCACCGTGCGTGCCAGTGAGTGCACCTGCAGCACCAAGCGGATGAAGGCTGAGTGTGCCATGCATCTCACCTAGAAAGCTGCACAGGCCAGCAGGCAGAGCGCCTGTGCCACTCCACAGCATTCGAAAGCAAGGAGATACAATTCACTCCACATATCCTGGCCTAGAGGGCAAGGATTGCTCCTTGGCACCAGCCCACAAAGGACATACTGATGTACCTTCGGATTTTTTCCAATGTGTTCACCAACTGAAAAGGTCACAGAAAACCTCAAAATATTCAGAATGACTTAGACAAGGCAAGTTACACACAGAAGTTAAGCATTTTATTATTCATGACAAAAAGATGGAATACTGAATACATTAATATACCTGGGAACATTTTTAATTCCAAACAAATGGAACTGGTTCTCTACCACTTTCATGGATTTAAAAAAAAAAAAAAAAAAAAAAAAAATCTAAGTAGTAAACACAGTATAAACAAATACAGAAATACATTTAGGAAATACACCCAGTAGTTTCCAATTAAATTTTACCAAATCGAAGTAGTGTTCTTGCTCAGAATTACGCTTGCCCAAAAACAATAGGAAAACACACCTAAATGTCCAAATCCTAAATAAGTGACAAATTTCTCTCAACTAGATTACAAGTATAGCCTCTCCAAACCCAACAAAAAAATGCATGCTGTTACAGCTGAGGTTGCAAGCAGGGGGAAGTACATACCAAAGAAGGAAGACTGGGAACAAAATCCATAACTACACATCTGAGCAACTTCATTGAACAATTGTAACATAACCTTATAATGCACTTTTGAAATCCCATTATCAACAATGGCAACACAAGTCATTCTCTGTATTTACAGGTGCAGCATAATTCTGAAAATATTTTCAATTACGTTGTTTTTTACCTTAAGCACTTTGGGTATCAGACCTTCAGAAAAGGAATCACTCTCACAAGCTAGACTCATTATGAGTTGAAAATAAAACACACATTCTTGCAAATAAATCTAACATTTGCAATTTGCAGAACATGAAAATAGTACACACAGCTGTTTATTTTTTCTTAATCATACGCCATTTCTAGGCTCCATTTTGTAACATTAGATAAGTAGTTTTCGACAACTATACACAAGTTAAAGCACAAACTCCTTTATATTAGCAAAAAAAAAAAAAAAAATCTAACTTAAAATACACAAGATGTATAGTAATACTACACCAACAGGACTGGCATTTAACATAGCCAAAAAAACACCCAGGCACCTGCTGTTCCAACTGAATGACAGCCATAAGTTAGAGTCAGAGTTAATTAACCCCTAAATTTTCAGGCAGAAGCACTAAGTAATACTTGGCACTACAATGATGTGGCCCAGTGAAGTAAGTGTAAAGTTATCACTCAACATGAGTCATGTTGCACAATACAACCTTTACATTTTATCTGAAGAGCGAGCAGGATGTCAAACTATTGACAAAGAACATGCCAGATAAGCTTATAATTTTAACTATGAAAAACTTCAATTTCCACAATAATATAATAAAATGGTGCCATACAAGGAAAACAGTTAACAATCACAAATGGTTACAAAAAACCCTCTATTTAATCAATACATCAACATAACACTTCTGATACTTTAGCTAAGATTACTTAAGAAATTTTATCTTAAGCATTTTCTGATTCGTTACTAATGGGCATCTTTTGCTTGTATACTGAAAATATTTGCATGCTTTTTGAATAATTCACCAGCAGCATTAACTTTGCAAAGATCAGCTGGCATTGTCTTATGTCTTATTCATTCTTATTTGCTGGACATTTCTCTCATTTTTTAAAAAAAAAAAAATGAAAATGCATTATATGTATTGTCTATAATTACATATTCACTGCTTTATTTAAATTCAAACAATCACAGGGCATACAAAAGAAACCCAAACACACTTCAGGTCTCGTAAGGCTTTGTTCAAAAAAAGTGGGGGATTAAAAAAAAAAAGAAAAACCACCCACACAACAACCCCCCTCCCCCAAGAAAAAAACCACCACCAAAACAGAAACACACCACAAAACAAACACACACACACCCACCACCACCAAGCATTAAAATCAAGAGAACCATCTGACATATCCTCATAATTTCAGAATGGTTACAGGGGAAAAAAAACCAAACAAAACCAAAACAACAAAAAACCACCCCAAACAAACAAACAACCCACACAACCCGTCTAAAACATATAAGCATATGATCACTTTTCAGTTCCCCTGAAATTTCCTCCTCCTCCAAAGGAAGAAGCTCTGACCATTTCCCTTCAAGATACTGACAGACCACCCAGAGGAAACTCCTCTCTCCACTGCAGCAGGTGGGTGGGGAGATGCAGAGAGGAGCCGAACAAGCTTGCTCAGCAGAGAGAAAGACCCCAACCGTGATGCAGCTCAGACACCGTCTGAGAACCTTGAGATGGGCCAATTGCATATTTACACCAACAGCCACCTGAGAACAACTTAATGGGCGTCTCTCCCATCAGTGCAGATCCAAGTTTTTGTTTTAACATTAGTAAACTTTCTGCTAACGAGAGAAAAGACACTCTCACGGGAACTTTAGAATTGGAAACAATGAGAAGAACACACTTGGCATCTTTGTTTTCTGAGCATCCAAAACAAGGAGACAACACTACTGTAAACCAGATCTTACTGCAAATAGAGTTTTTTATATATATACATACACACAAATTGAAAAAGCATTCTGACAGAATTATTCTTGGCCAAAACCATGATTGTCTAAATAAATACAATGAGATCTTGGATGGAAAAAGAAAAAAAAAAATATATATATATACACACTGAGCAGTAACTGTAGGGGTTTTTTTAATGCCACGAAGAAGTCCTTTCCTAACTGCAACCTACTTATTAATCAAATAATTATTCTGATGGGATCATATCTTTCTAGACTGTGGATCATGAGAATCACACGTCTCAACCAGTGCAGATTTACTCTGTATTAAGTCAATTTTAATTTCTTGTCATTACAATGCTGAGAAAGTAACTTCTTCACAGTATTGTCCATCTTTTGCAGTTTTTTTTATTTCAGTGCTATATGAACTCAGATTCTCTGTAAATGATATTCCAGCACCCACTTTACCAGATTTCCTTATTTGAAATTTTATCACAGAGTCCTATGCTTCAGGTATTTCACTGACAGAAGCAAAGAAGTGAAATAAAATAAGTAAGATTTTTCATCATAATTATAATCTAGTTCACAAAGAGTAGCTCAGTAACTAGAGTTTGGCCACTTAGGCCTCAAACCTGTTTTTTCTGATTTAATTCTGTCAACTGGAATGAGGCAGCACTTACTTCTAGAGTAGACTGCATGGCCAGCAGCAACTAAGGCATCAGCTAGATTGCTCTTCTCGCACAGAATATCCACCTCTAATTTCATTTCAGAGCCATAGTGTTTAAAATGAAATATCAGGCCCGGTTTGCTAAGCAGCTTCTGAAACAGAAGTTTAGCTTCATCACTCCAGCACTCCCCCTTGGCAGGCACTGTATCATGTAAAGCACAGAAGTGTGCTAAGCGTGGTAAATAAGACAGGCTTTCTGGCATAACTTTAAGTTTATGGATATCAGAGTAAGGGATGCTCTTTAGAAAGCCGTAATCAATAAATGTAAGAACAACAGACTGACTTGTTACCTCACTAATTTCTGCCCTGTTCCACTGCGCTTCCAGTCCAAACTTGATCAAGCAGTTAACACCAGGAGCCACAAGTTCTTCTGGCAAAGCTGGCAAGTTGTCAGGAAGGTCTGAGAGCAGCAAAGACAAGTTCTTCATGCAATCAAATAAGACTTCAAACTGGATGCAGAAGTTTGAAGGATCAGTAACTGCAGTTGCAAACCCAGGATACCTTCTGCCACTCTGCAGCAGCATCCACGTGACTGAACTTATCTTGTATGATTTATTAAACTCCTTACAGTCTGTATTACTGGATTTTTCTGGCCCAACAATAGTCTGACAATGACTGAAGAGGTGGTTCAAATACTCTTGAAGCAGAATTTCCCCTATTAAAATATCTACTTCCCAGATCTGAAAGGATTCCAAGTATCTCAAAAACAAGATCCTTATTTCACGATCCAGGAGTGCATTTAGTACATGGAAAAACTGAGTTTTCTTCAGTTTTTTAAACCAAACCCATCTGCAAAACACAGCTTGTTTAGGAATACTTTTAATCTCATCACCGAGCACCTTTGCATTATTTAAGGACACCATCTCACATCTGCCATAATCCATGAAAAACACTAGCATTAACTCCTCCCTGACAAATTTCTTTATCACTTTTGATCGATACCACTTCAAGTTCCTTTCAGATTTTGTCATGCATTCCAATCCTTCTCCAATGTCATCCACTTTAAGCAAATCACTTTTTTGTGCTTCTTGGACGAGCATTACATTTAACTCATGTAGTATTCGCAAATTTCTAAGTAACCGTACATAAAACTCTCCACTCTCTGAAATATTAATTACTTCTGCTACTTCTACTCGTCCAGACTTTGGATCTTGGGGAAAGACACTTAAGGGTGTTTTGAAAGTATTTTTCATCCTATCAGCCTTAGTTTTACAGTGACCACCTAAACCACTCCTAGACTTTCTACCTTGAGGACTACGATTTGTAAGTGGAATTTGCTTTGGCCTATTTTCCTGATGATGCAATGGTCTGTTTCGCCACCTTGTCCTGCCTTTTTTCTGCAGGTCATTAGACACAGACTTCCCATCACAAATTATATCTACTTCCCATTGCTCTCCATGTTGCTGCAAGAACTTGCAAGCAACTGGCTTGTTATTTATTTCACTTACAAAATAGGAAATACTTTTATTAGTCCAGCTTTCACCAGGAACACTTCTTACTCTGCTAAGGCAACAATGAACACTGAGCCTTGGCAAAGTTAAGAACTTTTTCTGAATCCTGCAGATTTTTGAAAGACTTACAACTGCTGCATTACCATAGTCAATGAACTCTACCTCAAAGGAGTTTCCCAATTTCAGAGTTTTAATAACTGCTCTATAATAGAAACAGTCAGTGTCATGCTCTGCTACAATGAGATCCCCTACTGTAAGTTCATCTGGGCAATTTTCATGACCTATATTCACCACGCTTTCATTGAGTTCTTCTGCTAGTTGTAGTATTAAGTTTTCATCCTCTGCAAGCTGAACATAGAAACTTGATGGACTATTCATATGAGAAATATACCCTGCTACTTCAGAATTCACCTGAATATCACGTTGAGGAAGACCGATTAATTTAGGTATGTTTTCATTCCTTGTATGATTTAGCCTTTCATTATGAGAATCAGAGAGAGCATTTACAGTTACTTCCTTTGAATTTAAAGCAGGATGAGAGAGTGATTGAGAAGCAGGCTCTCCAACCAGAGGCTCCTCTCTGTGCTCCGGAACAGCGGTGGCAGTATTTCTAATATGTGGTTCTTCACTGTCCTGTAAAGTTAGAGATTTTAAGGACCCACCACACAACTTTTGTGTGCTACATGCAGTTTGCTCTCTATCTTCAAAATTCTGTCCAACACCTGTCTGGTAATACTGATCATATACTTGGCATTTCACTGCAGTTTTCAATGTAACTCCTTCAGGATTTTTAACAGTTACTTTATTAATTTCTTTGTCACCCTCCATGTGATGTATCACTTCTCCATTACTTCCATATTTTTTTTCTGTGTATTTTTTCAGTGCAAATTCTTCCAATATTTTTTCTTTAATTTTCTGACTGACTTTGAGCTGTCCATCATACAACTCTACAACAATCTGTCCATCTGATTCTCTGGATACAATTACAGCCTTCAGCAGTTTACCAAGGAACGTTTCCTCAAACCATCTAGTAACACTTGCTGGAATTTTTGGCTCCCTAAGATCTGACAAACAGCATTTAATAGCTTGCATGGGTGTGAATATTAGGTCAGTGGCAGAGTCTGGAATAGGCATCAACTGGTCCCTCTCTACCATATTCTTATTTCCAAAATCCACAAAGTCAGCACATAGATAGGATGTTGATTCCACAGGAAAAGCCAAAGCTCTATAAAAGAGACCATCTTCAAAATACCTGGCTATACATAGTCGCGTATTGCTGTTATATTTTGCATTATTTGACATTTTACTTATGACACTAACCTTTGCCATCAATGCCGCTATAGTTTCAGAATTTCGATTAAGCTGACAATAGAATTTTGAAGGACTATGTATGTGAGTTATATAAACCTCCTCCTCACTTCCAATTTTTAGATTAAAAGATGAGTAGCAAAAACTGTAGAGAGAACCCAAAGATGCAAGGTTTCTCAGGCCAACATCTTCAGACTGAGTGAAACCACATTCTCTGAGGAATTCTTCTGCACTAACATATGGAGTACGTAAGTCAACTATACTGCATAAACAGTTGGGGCTTACAAGAACAAGAGCATAAACAATGCAAGTCAGGGGTCCTCTAGAAGCAAAAATTAAGTCTTCAAAACGTCTATGCACTTCTTCAGAACAATTAAGTGAGTCAGTCTGTAAGGGTACATTTTTAAGTGCACATCGAAACGCTTGACTTTCCAGACTTACGAAATCTGGAAGAACAGCTTGAAGATCTTTAAGCAAAACCTTTTCCCGATAACCATAGTCTACAAAAAACACATCAACTTCATTTGGGGACACTTGCTGCACAACAGTTGCTCTGTACCACTTCCCATCTTTGGGAGATTTAACAATACAGGCAACCTGTCCAGTTTTGTAAGGACTGGTATGCTCTTTATAGTAAGTCTGAATTTGCTCCATTAATTTATTTAGCTCTTGCAGTTTGCTTTGCAACTGACATGAAAAATCTGCTGGGGAAACAATGTAATTACACACCACTTCAAAAACAGCTCCTGGTTTAAACACAAACTCTTTATAGAATATTTTTTTCTCAGGTATGCATTGATGCCTTTTAGAGATAGCACCTTTGCCCAAACAGGACAGCACAACAGATTCTCTCACCACTGAAGGCACACTTACTGATTTTTCTTTCTGAAATCCCTCTCCATTTCCACATACCTTATTTTTACAACTATTACGGATGCTCTGTGCAGTTACTTTTTTTTTTTTTAATTTGTGGGGATCCCGGGCTTGATTTCTTTTTGCCAAATTTAGAGCAGAATCTGGTGTCTGTTCCCAGTATTCAGCGTATCCAGCTTGAACCATACACATGGCAACATTTCCTTGCCGCAAACCATTCTTACACTGCATGTTAACAATATACTTGTCGTTTTGCTTTCCAATAACATGAAGCAGGAGTAATCTGTTAAATACAATGTCTTTGAAGAAATCATTTTCCTTTTTAACCCACACATCATCAACAGGAAACGTGCAAGCAAGCGCACAACACATAGCTAAAGCTGGTAAATCAGCTAACTCAGGAAGCAATGTTTTCACATCATAACAAGGTACTGTAGCTGTATTTCCAAAGTCCAAAAAATAAACAGTAATGTTTACACAAAGCACTTCAATGACAACACCCCGGTAATAATGCATGTCTTTGCTATACCGGGCACAGCACAGCAATCCAGGTTCTGGGTTTTTAAGGACCATTTCATCAGCTCTACATTGGTTATATGCATTTGCAATATTTTTCATCAAGGCTTGAAATTGATTCTGATATTCACATGTTTGAATCCAGAAGTTAGATGGATTTATGACATATACCACAAAAGCAGTATGGACAGAATTCATTTGCATTTCTACTCTTTTGCAGTGACTTGACAAAGAAATATCCCATTTAGGTAAGCAGTCTCTTGTATGTTTATTCCCAGTACAATTCTTAAATGAATTTTCGCTTTCATCACATGGTTTGTAGTTTACAGCAATACTCGGGAATTTTGTTTCTGAAAGTGAGACACATGATGCAGCTGCCTCTTTCACGTTTCCTGGATGTTTAGCATTAATTGCAAGATTCTGATTTTGCAGCGTAATATAATACAAGCGTTTAATGTCATTGAACAAATCAACATGGACACACACAGAAGTTTGTCCTATCAAGGCCTGTATAAGTTCTTTCAGCTGAATTTTTATTACCGTTTCATCCTGACTACCAAAACAAGACAGCGCACATGGAAATGAAGTCATTGGTAGTGCCATGAACTCAACTTTAAGTTTCTGAATGCAGTTAGATGGCACAGCTTCAATATTGCCAAAATCCATAAACCAGACTTCTACATGGTCAGAGAGAAGCTGTTTTATCACTCCTCTATGCCACTGTCCATTTTGCCTTTTGGCAGCACAGAGTAGCCCTAAACTATCAAAAGATTTATTGTTTTCTGTACTGATAGTTTCATAGTACAAATGCATAGCTCGTGTCAAATCTTCCATCTCTTTCTGCCATTTCTGTATCTGACAGTAGAATTTATTTGGGCTTACTGCAACAGTTATTTTTACATTTTCTTCACTGCCAACAGGTAGACGTGGAAAGAGATCATCTGGAACTGGCCAAAAATCTGTTGGTTTCTCAGAATTACCCACTGTAAGCACGTCCTTGACTGGATACTTTTGTTGCAACAATTGTGGCACTCTCTTAAAACGCATTTCTTGGGGAAATGCTCTTAATGTTTCTACAATAAGACAAAATGAATCTCCATCAATAAATTTTCCCAACTGCAGTTCAAGAACATCACTAATGATCTTTGGCACTTCCAGAACAAACAGCTGGTACGGCATAACAGCCTTCACATGACCTGTAATTTGTAATCCTTCCAGAGATGAAAAATAGTTAATGGCTTTTGGACCCCATTTTTCTCCAAGAGGAAGTATGCTTGCAAAAACACCCAAAACCACCTTTGGAGGCAGCTGAAACAATTCATCACAAGCAGAAGCAAGATGTGTTTCCTCAACCACCAGCACTTGCCCAGTATCTATGAGAAAAGCCTCACAGATATTCTCTCTCATTTCTAGAACTCTTCCTCTATGCCATTTTCCTTCTGTGTCTTCCACCAAACAAGATCCACCAACGTAAACATTATCTTTTACTTTGAACACACGTTGTATTTCATTTTGTAGTATGTAATAGTCAAGCTCACATCCTGCCTTGATTTGACCCTGGAACACTATAAGTAAGCATTCAGGATGGCATTCTATATGAGTTATCTTCAGATTCATATCTACCATGTTTGGTGATGGAGTCAGAGATTCCATTCTGTCTGCAAAGAAAAGGAGTAAGATCAGCTTGATCATTTTCCCTATTTTTTCTTTGTCAACTAATGCCTTACATGAAATTTGCTTTCAAAATGCTTTAACAGCATATTATTACACTTCTGTTTAAAATACATACTAAACATTTAACAATGTCATGTTCTATGCAACCGGGATACACTTGACACGATTCTCTTTGTAAAGACATGTTCATGTAACTTCTGAAAAAAAGAGTACCTCTGGACGTCTTGTTGTGCTTACAGACTAATTTTATCACTTGAGAATAATTTGTAATCAGAAAGCTTTTCCCAGAGTGACATAGAGAATTAAGAGATTATATCAGAAAAACAGTGGGGAACGGGAGAAATGGGGACAGGTACATTGACATGGACATGAAGGGACACAGAACAGGACAGACAACCAGCAAGATAACTGTATTTCTTCTCAAAGAAAAGTATTTCTGCTCAAAAAAAACAGAAGAGTGAAAAGCAATTCATGTTATTTATACAATCTCCGCTCATCTCACAAGTGTTACTTACATCCAGTAAATTTAACTGCAAGTCTCTCCAAGACAGATCCAATTCAGTGTTTCATTGCACTGGACTTTCAAGGAGAGTTTACCTCTAGAAGTATTTCCAGTCTGTTTCTCTCTTTCTTTTTAATGTCAATGACCAAGAACCTCTCCCCTACTCACCCTGTTTTTTCTGTGTAAATCACTTCTTCAAATCAATGTTAACTTACAGGTGTGTGCTTCACTGTTTACTTAATCTGGCTGTCTATACACTATCAGGTGTAGTTGTAGCATATTTTAAGTTTCCATAATTGCAAGGACATACAGAACGTATTATCTATGTCCAACATTTCTGCACTGCCCATCAACTAACAACTGTGCCAGCTGTGTTGTGTACTACCTCAACACTCCGATTCTGACAGCTTAAGTATCTTCAAACCCTTCAGATACTTCTCTGACTTTCACCTATAATCTGGTCTTCAAGGTCAGTTTCCAGTTGCATTCAAATTTGTCAATGGATCTATGACTTCACATTGTTTAAAAAGGTTATGTATGCCCATAATTTAACCAGGCAATTCTATGAAAAACTGCTATTCCAACAAAGTAATTAGGGGTACGCAACATCTGTCAAATACAAAGACAGTGAATAACCACACAAGAATAGACTGAACAAAGCGTATGCTTGATTTATAGATTTTTACGTAAAGCTGAAAGTGAAACTCTCAGTTACAACTACAAGTTATTAGAGCAAGATCTTCCCCAGCCTGCAAAAAAATCAACAGAACTGCCACAACAGGTTTTATCACAAGCATACAGGAAGTAGCTAGTGATCATACAATCTGCCTTCAGAGCCAATACTCATCCCTATTATTCCAGTTCCACAAAAAAAAAAAAAAAAATATTAATTAGTAAGTGAGCACTCCTACTGTAAAGCTTATCAGAACATCTCAGGCAAGAGGAGGAAAGTTACATGACTTCTCATAAAGTCACTGTCGCGCCCCCCCCAATAATCTATCAATGAAAGCAGTACCAAATCCAGATCTGATTAAGTATTTTCTTAAACAAGCCCCCCAATTTCTACTTTTCCCTGTAATAAAATGTAGAATATAAATATAAATGCTGGGGGGTTTTTTTTATGAAAGAGAGCAACCTTCAGGAAAGGGTTCTGTCTGCCTAGAAGAAATGCCTGATCACTGGAGAGAATCAAACTCTTGAAGGTGCACCACTGATGCTTTGGACACTTTTTTTTTTTTTTTTTTAATTTGAACAAACCACTGGCTGCAGAAACATGTAACAAATGAAAACAATTTGCACATCAAGATTTGCATGCCTGTTATCACAGCCCAAATAACAGCATCACACTGATCCAGTCACATTTCTACAGTTCACAAAACGACCTTTTGCTTTCTACTCACCTAGATACTGGTTAGGACTTAATTCATTCAGAATACACCTTCAGAAACCTCAGACCTCTTATTAGCAACTCTGCATTTCTCTACAAGGAAAAGTGATAGCAAAATCATTAGAAAAATCCACATAAAGTGAAGTCTTGTACTACATCTCTAAATACTCCTCCTGCCCAACCAACATGCCCTGGAAGAGTTCCTCACACCCAGTTTAATTTCAATATAAGGATTTTAAAAAAAAGAAAATATATACAAAGCTGAATCCACCTTCCTAAACCCCTAAGACCATTCTTTCTTCACTGCATTTTAAAATGCACACCAGTCAGAAGAACTACACAGATAATCTACCACCTACTTCCTAAGCAAGAGTAGTCACACTTTTATTTACACTCGCAATAATTCAGCCATCGAAATACGTACCATGCACTACTGCCATACAAGCTTATAGCGTGATAAAGGGCTTTTAAACATAACCAAATGGAGGACAAAGAAGCAACAGCTTAAGGTATCTGCGCTGCGTTCCAAAGAAAGCAGCGGCTCCGGCCGGGGCTGTTTGACGCCCGAGGCAGTGCTCGCCTGAGAGGAGCAGAGCCCGGCTCGAGTCGACAACGCCCGGACAGCCGAGGGGACACTGCCGCCACCAGGCGAGACCCGAAACC
>KL254614.1:0-14993 GCA_000699545.1 Podiceps cristatus | reverse complement strand
GGCTGGTCATCTTGGCCACCAGTTCATCTCACTGCACCTGGAGACCGACTGCTCCCGTGCCTTTGAGATTTTCTTCTTGAAGAATGTCAGGCCTTCCTGGACCCCTTTGCCCTTCGGGACTGTCTCCCAAGTGACTCTCTCAACCAGTGCCCTGAACAGGCCAAAGTCTGCCCTCTGGAATTCCATGGTAGTGGTTTTACTGACCCCCATCCTTGGTTCACCAAGTATTGAGTATTTTATTATTTCATGGTCACTCAGCCCAAGACAACCTCTGACCACCACATCTCCCACCAGTCTTTCTCTGTGTGCCTCAAATGAGGCACCTCCCATCGTAGGTTCACTTACCAGCTGTGCCAGGAAGTTATCTTCCACACACTCTATGAACCTCCCAGACTGTTTCCTCTTCTGTGTTTTATTTCTAGCAAATGTCTGGTAAGTTGAAGTGTCCCATGAAAACGAGTGCCAGCAACTGTGAGACTTCTGCCGGCTGCTGTAGAATGCCTCATCAACCTCCTTACCCTGGTTGGGTGGTCTATGAGAGACTCCTATCTGCCTTGATGGCTTCCCCCCTTACCCATACGCAGAAGCACTTGACCTTGTCTTCAGTCATTGAGCCCTATACAGTTGAAGCACTCCCTAACATACAGGGCTAAACCACTACCTCTCTTTCCTTGCCTATCCCTTCTGAAGAGCTTATAACCATCCATTGCAGCACTCCTGTCATGACAGTCATTTGCATGAATAAAAGATGAATTTGAATAACCCTTACTTCATTCTCTGAAAGCTGGATTTTAAGTAGCCTTGTCATAGTTGACTCATTTCAAATGAGGCTAAAAGGGCTTGAAAAATTTGTGATTGTTTCCTTGAAAGATCTATAGTTGATCTCCTAGATGTAAGAAGTTGTTCGAGCATATCTAATATGATGTCAACAACTGAACAAAAGGAAAAAGAAGTTAGAACTCAGTCTTCCTTGCAATGCCATTACATATCAACAGCTCTTGCAAGCTGGCTGCACTGGTAAAAGAGAAAGAAAAGATGGACCACAAAGGCCCTGGAAGAGCACACAGCACAGTATGTTCTCTAACAGATACCTTCATACAGGGGAAAGTTTTTTAAAGAGAGGGTGGTGAGGTGCTGGAACAGGCTGCCCAGAGAGGTGGTGGATGCCCCATGCCTGGAAGTGTTCAAGACCAGGTTGGCCGGGGCCCTGGCCAACCTCGTGTAGGTCCAGGCCTGGAGCTTGGTGTCCCTGCCTGTGGCAGGGGGGTTGGAACTCTATGATCCTTGGGGTCCCTTCCAACCCACACCTTTCTATGAATCTATGAATCTATGAATACAGGGCTTAATATTTCTTAAGTATACATACAAGACTAATACACTGGAATCATAGAATCATAGAATTGTCAAGGTTGGAAAAGACCCTTAAGATCATCGAGTCCAACCGTTAACCCATCACTGCCAAATCCATCTATACCATGTCCTCAAGCACCTCATCTATCCATTCTTTAAATACCTTCAGGGATGGAGACTCAACCACTTCCCTGGGCAGCCTGTTCTAATGCCTGACCACCCTTTTGGTGAAGCAGTTTTTCCTAATATCTAACCTAAACCTCCCCTGGCGCAGCTTGAGGCCATTTCCTCTTGTTCTATCACTCGTTGGAATGGCTCAGATGACAACAATGTTGTCATATTTACACATATAAACAGAATTACAAATATTTCATTAAAAAAAACCCACCCTCACACATAACAGCCCCTTCTAACCTACACTTTCTCTGTGTTATCTGTTAGAAGTGTTCTCATTTAATTGCCTACAATTCTGATTGTTGGTGGGATAAATGAGGAATGACTATTGAATGGCTGACCATACCCAGAAATGTATAATCTGCTAGGATTTATAAAATATTTTAGAGCAAAGTCATTGTTCAAAATGACAGTAAGTAAAACATTCTATTTTTTATTTTTTTAAAGTATCAAAATGACTTCAATACTGAAATTTTATTGGGCAATCATGCTGAAACCAGATTAGATTATTCTTCCACATGAACATCTTCAGATCATAATGACTGTAACAGTCTACATTAGTATTTCTTGTTCCTTTATGAACTGAAACAGGCTGCAGATCATTCCATCCTTTCTAACCAGTTCTACATAACTAACTCATCTGAGGCTTTGCCTCCTGTCACCAAAATCAGATAGAGGCAAAATATATATTAATAAGTAAAATAAGTTAAAAGGTCAAAGATTCACTAGTGAAAGCAGCATGCAACACTTTTTTTCCACATCAGGTATTGATGGATCAGGGACAATTCTGACTAAGAGTACAGTTTTCCAATTAGATTGGCCAATTTCCATTACCAAGATCTCAGTTTAAATCTGTGTTATGTATGAATTAAGTTCACACATCAGTGAAGCAATCCATGGTATTTTATCTTTCAAAAGTGAAAAAGCTACCTCAACGAAAAAATCAAGCTATATAAATTTACCATTTTACCCACTGAAATTCAAAGATTAGCATCCCCCTTTCTGCTACAGATATAATTCCACCCTTAAAGAATCCTAGTAAAGCAATTCATTTGAAATTCATTGAACAGCTCTTCCAATATGACATCTGGTCTACATAAACTCTAAAAATCTACATTTTAGCTTAAACATACCTACCTGCCTCATGCCCTCATCTGTTTAGGGGAGAAATGCTAGCATAACTCTTTTGTAAATAAGACAGTAAGATTTTATTTTCATCATGATATATCTCTAGTCCTTTGAAAGCTACTGTAATGCCCAAGAATATCCTTAAAGAGTGGAAGATTTAGAGTCATCACAATATCATCAAAACATACCACATCCAAAAAATAGATGTGTCTTGCATCATTTTATCATCTGAATGGCCCATGAGGCTACATTTATGCTACACTACTTTCAGTTTTCTGGAAGAACTTATTTGAAATGAAAACTATGACCACATGCCAGCATGGATTCTACTGAGTACTTGGATATCTTCATTCTAGCTTTGCCACTAATGTACTCCTTGTCAAAAATGACATCACTACTCAGAATTGAGCCTTAGGGACCTAGAAGCCATGCAAATCTCCTTAAAATGTTATCTAGGGTAGAATCGAAAGGAAAAAAAAAAAAAAAAAAAAAAAAAGTTTTGTTTATTTTTGATAGGCCACAGTTTGCTGTGTATCCTTTAGAAAGCTTCTCTTACTGCCCTGTAGACACTTATACACAATTTTAGTCAAAGACAGCTTAACTTTATCACTATGTCACTTGACAATTGAGTACTTTGGAAAAAAGATAAAATGAATCAATGAACAGCTTCTTTAATTGAATTTAGTGCTAATCATCAGCAATTGCAACATTCCCAGAACCTTGAAATCTCAACTGAAGTCCCAGAGGACTGCAAATCAGGGAAAAAAAAAAAAAAAAAAAAAAGGGGGGGTGGCAGGGGGAAGAAAAAATTAAAAATGGGAAAGAAAACAGGAAAGAAAGAAGAGAAAAAGGAAGGAAGGAAGGAAGGAAGGAAAGAAGGAAGGAAGGAAGGAAGGAGAAAAAAGAAAAGAAAACCATCCTCCAAAACTAGTCAGTAAAGGTTAACTGCACCAGAAAAGAATAAAACCGGGAAACAAGAAAATACTAAGCAAAATGTACTCCTCTAACTTCTCTGAATGTTTCTCCTACAGTGCAGATATTTTTAGACATAGAATATTCTACAATGAACAGGAAGGTAAACATGCAGAACTAAGCTTTCAGTTTTGGGTGAGGTTGTCTTTTTTTTGCCTGGTGTCAAAATTACAACTCTAACAGTCAATATAATTTTCTGTTTCATCTGTTTCACCTGCCTCTAAAATTTATATGACTTTCCACTGTGCATCAGTATTATTTTTGTGGAATAAAAATCAGAGCCTTTACTGCTCATTTCAATACTGCATTCTCACCAGCACTGCAGCCCTCCTTCTTCATATTATGGTAGGCTTTTAGGTTTTGGAAATAAATAAGTCACTAGTGCTTATGTTACCTTCTCCTGTTCTTGCATATTTTTATCTTTATATTTTAGGTCAAATCATTTGAATATGACAGTCCTTTAAGAATATGTATTCATGATGTGCAGATATCTATATATTATTTCAAAATGAAAGCAATACTCTTCCTTATTTAGACACTGAAAGTTATATTATCCAGCATTTTCTGGCAAATTTTAGTCCCTAAGGATTCAAACCAGATGTAAGTTATTTTTTCCTGGCCAATTACACTTACCCATACACTGAATATATGGGTAACTGGAGTCACAGGAAGTGGCTTAAAGTGCCAGAATATCTGAGGAAAATTGAAACACACATTTTAATTCATGAGTTTTCTGCATATCTGACTATATATTTTTGGAAATCCCACCATTAGATATAATGGAAACACATGAATTTCTATTTCAAAATTTATTCTAGAATATCTTATTTTTCTTTAAGAAGTTGGAAATTTATTTCATACATATTAGTATTCATCTCATTATTTTTCTTCTGTTCATGGAAGGTTTTTTTCTTTCTGTTCCAAGGAAAAAAAAAAAAAAAGCTTTATAGAGTGCATATACAGTTTAATGCTGTATTCAGGCTGGAAATAACTGTCCTAGTTTTGTCTTTCCAGAAATTGGAATTGATTTTGAAGGAGAGAAATTTGTGTATTTTTAGAACTGGAAATAATTATTTTTGATTCTTGATCCAAAAAAAGCTACTAAAACATCAAAATACTACTAAAAGCTGAGTTGTGCCTTTATTGTTGATCAGTAACTTCACCAAATTTTAATTTCAAATGTGTAGGTTATGGTGAGACTAAAAACCTGAAATCCAAAGCTACATTGATGGAAGCTGTGGCCATGACTTGCCTTTGTTTTATTCTAAAAAGAAGCAACAAATATGATCTCCTCAGAATGGAATATCATTGAAATTAGGCGCTTTTGTTTGTTTGTTTGTTTGGGGTTTTTGGTTTTGTTTTTTGCTTTAATTAAGGCAGTGGTCCATAAGAAATGTACCTTCTTAAGCTTTTTCTTTAAAGCCTTTTCCATTTTGGGGGGGAAATTTCTGAGATCAGTTCAGTGTCAATGTACAGTCCTAAGAAGATTTCTAGAGGTACTTTAGTCTTTTGCAATTATCAAAAGAGACAAAGACTCTACAAAGTCCATTTATGACTTTCCTATAAACCATCAGTTACAAGAAGAACAGTTGTACAAAATGCTATGTTAGTGTTTTTCAGCCTGTGGTGAGAGCTCCATAATGTACTTAATTCTGTGACTTTCAAGCAGAGGAATACTTTCAGTAGTTTCCTTGGGCAGGAGATGGGGGGAGGGGCAGGCTGGCAGGGCCTGGGAAATCAAAGAAAAAAACAAAACAACAACCAAAAAAACCCCAACAACAAAAAAACTGCAGTCCTAAATAGGGTTTGAGTACCAGAATTATATCTGTGTCATAGTTAACTGTATTATTATGGACTTTGACTATGAAAGCATTTTAGTATTTTGATATAAATAGTAGCTTAATCAAATTTTAATGTCTCTGCAGAAGACCTACTTGCTTCTTTAAAATGTCTATATTTATACATATTAATACATTCTGAAGGAGGAGCAAAGTGGACAGATGGAAGTATATGAAAAATAAATTTAGTACCAACAGTAGTTTGGACAAAATTTTTGTCTTTAAACAGACTAACTGAATACTGGTGGTGTTAGTGGTGGGTTTTGCATTATTGTTTTCTGCAGTGTTTTCTCAGTTTCCCTGTTTTTCTTCACCAGCAGTGTTTAAGTAACTTCCTGAATAATGGCAAGAATAGAAATTTCATTTAGCATAGACCAAGTTTAAATCTGCACATGAAAATTTGAGATCTGAAAGTATTTGCCTATAATCACCAGCATGGATATGTCAAAATTCAAAGAAAAAGTGTCAGTGCATTCATTGTCAAAGTATACCTTATACTTCAGGGGTAAGCAGCAGCTTGATGCATAGCATTATTGTTGTCTTTCTACATACGATTTCCTTCAATATCTTAAAAATTTTTGAAAGGCAAATTAATAGCTAGACCTGTTAAAAGACATAGTTCAATTGATGTAGAACATAATAAAATTTCAAAGGTGACAAAGCCATTTTGGCATTACATTTAATTTTGTGAGTTTTAAGTTGTACTATACAATACCTAACAACATTATAAATAATCTGTAGTGCTCACATAAAATGTTATAACTGGGCTTAAAAGGTTGCAGTTAGCCTTTGCTTGTCTCCTAAGAAAACTGATCATTAAGACTGTCTAATTAGGACATTAATGCTTCAAAAGAAACAGCATAATCTACCTTTTTCAAGAGGCAGCTTGTTTTCAAAAATTAGCTGTAACTCTTAATTTCATGAACTGTACTTGTGACAGTGGGTATAGCTGTCTAGGCTATTTTGTTTGATTAACTATACTGAAAAAACTGTCATGAAGCAAATAGTCTCATTTTGAAAGCCAGGTATGAATAAAGCATGTGCTTTTAGCTGGATGTGTTCAGCTAGACACCCAAAAACTAGTTGGTTGCATAGTTGTATAGGATTAGGGCATTTCTCCTGAAAAAAAAAAAAAAAAACCAAAAACACAAAAAAAAACAAAAAACAAAAACAAAAACAAAAAACATAACAGTGAAGCTAGTGTTTGTATCAGGCTTATGTTGGTAGCTGGACCACCAAAACTTCAGTTCATAGCTGAAATTCTCTTGGTAATTAAGGACAATACATTTTCAGATATGATCAGCTCTTCTCTGTCAAGTTGCCTTTAAACTGAACAGGAGCTTAATCCAATACTTTTGCCACAAAGCCTATTCAGACAAAATAAAACTTCCTTCTCAGGTCTGGACTACATTAAAAAGCTGTACTAATAGCTAAAAGTTAGCTAGAGAGCTAAATTTAAATCAGATTATTTAACCTTCACAACCTAAAATGGGAACTAGAAATTAGCAAATTCAGTCCTCCTTGAAAAAAAAAAAAAAAAAAAAAAGGGCTGGGAGGTAATGGTCCCTGAAGGCAAATTCCATATTTAGAAGGCAAAAACATTACAGAACAGATTGCAGCCCTCAGAGAAAACAAAGAGAGTTAGAGAAGATACGATGTTAGGAACCCACTGAGGTGGCATACTTGAGGCTTCAAAGAATGGAAATCATGTATTTTAAATATTTCAGATTTCCTTAAATTATGTGCTATATATTTCTCACAATAACCAGACGCATTCTGAATTTTGTCCTTTTTTTTTTTTTTTTTTTTTTTTTTTTTTTTTTCTCCTTGATAAGTGAACAGTATTCATACGAAGAATATTCCTTTTTTGTCATCAGTTTTTCATGAGACTCCAAGATAGTGAGTCCTAGGTACC
Source organism: Podiceps cristatus (assembly GCA_000699545.1). Lineage (NCBI taxonomy): Eukaryota > Metazoa > Chordata > Aves > Podicipediformes > Podicipedidae > Podiceps > Podiceps cristatus. The sequence continues at coordinate 7,616 of KL254614.1, read as the reverse complement.
TGTCTGAGGCAAAAGGGCAGCACAGCTGTAAGCAGCAGTTCTGAAAGAGATACTGCAATCCTTCAAGGATGTAGTCTAGGATGTCTATTTCGTCATGGTATTTTAAAGAATAACTCCTTGTGTGCTGGTTTTAGCTTGGGTAGAGCTAATTTTCTTCATAGCAGTTAGCATGAGGCTGTGTTTCGGATTTGTGCTGGAAACAGCGGGGATAAAACAGAGCCGGTTCTGAGCAGGGCTGACACAGAGCCGAGGCCTCCTCTGCTCCTCACCCCACCCCACCAGCGAGGAGGCGGGGGGGGGCACAAGGAGCTGGGAGGGGACACAGCCGGGACAGCTGAGCCCAGCTGACCACAGGGATATTCCGTACCGTATGGCATCATGCTCAGCATATAGAGCTGGGGGAAGAAGAAGGAAGGGGGACATAGTCAGAGTTATGGCATTTGTCTTCCCAAGTAACCGTCACACGTGACAGAGCCCTGCTTTCCTGGAGATGGCTGAACACCTGCCTGCCCATCGGAAGGAGTGAATGAATTCCTTGGTTTCCGCAGCTTTTGCTTTACCTATTAAACAGTCTTTATCTCAATGCATAAGTTTTCTTACTTTTCCAGTTCTCTCCGTTATCCCACTGGGGCAGGGAGTGAGAGGGTGACTGTGTGGTGCTTGGTTGCCGGCTGGGGTTAAACCATGACATCTTGCTACTGTGAAGGCTTAGACACATGAATGTTTATTTTGACCGGTTTTGTAATTAGTACATTTCTGAGGTAGCTACAAGCAACTAGTTACTCAGAAACACCCAGATTTAAGTCATATTATTCAAAATTCACCTGATGAGCAAATCTTACTATAAAACTATCTAGCAGGACTTTCAAAAAATATAATTTTTTATATTTTGAAAGTGAAACAAGCTCCCTGTCAGTTTTTGTAATGGGTAAGTGTCATAATATAAAATTTTACATTATTCTTATGCTTTTAAATTTACTGTTTGAAGGTTGATTTAGGAGTGGTGACCATGTGGTAGCACAGCAACCATAGGAGCATGCTACAGTCCACTTAGGAATGATTTTACAATCTCAAATATGGCATAAACTCATAAAAAATCTTCTCCCATTTTATGCAGGAGAACAAAGATTTTTGCATGAATTGGAGTACTATTAAACATGTCAGCTTCTACTAGATTTTTGATTCCTTGATACATTATTATACGGGCTCTTGTTTTGCCTCTGGTCCAGAAACAAATACTTTCTAAAAAGAATAATTTAAGGATTTTGTAATGTAACTTTGCAGCAGATAAAAAGGAAAAATAAAATCAGAAAGTTTATTCTACTTAGTAAACTTAAACTCCCCAAATACAATGTCGGTCATGCATACACTAAAGTTATCGAGATGATACAGAAAGCTTAACGATTCTTAATAATGTTTGGCATACAAAGGCAAGAATTAAGTATCCTTCACAAGCATAATGAATATACAAGTTTTTCATAAAATATTTTTATTCTGCAGGAATCAGAAGGCAGGTTTCCTAAACAAAAATAAAAGTACCCCAAAGTTTTGAAATTTGAAAAATTCAGAGGATTATTTATTTATTTTAAAATTGAGCATATCCATCATTCTTTCAGTAAACTGTCTTTGTTCCTATAGTTATACATGTTAAAGAAGAAAAAATAAAAATTAAAATTTTTTTGGACCATTTACTTAAATTACATGGAAAATGAAAATTCGCTAAAAGTACAATTCACTTTACTAACTCAGGAAAAACAACTGCTTTATGCAGCAATGTCCTTCCTTAAGAAATAATTAGATTATAGAATATCCTGATTTGGAATGGACTCACCTGGAACATCAAGTCCAACTGCTGATTCCACACAGGGTAACCTCAAAATTGAGCCATACATCTAAGGCCATTGTCAAAATGCTTCTTGAACACCAACATTCTTGGGGCTATGAACACTTCCCTGGGTGCTTGTTCCAATGCTTGACCACAGTGAACAACTCCTGTCTAATATCCAATCTGAACTTCCCCTGATGCGGCTTTAAGCCATTCCTTCATGTCCTATCATCGGACACCAGAAAGAAGAGATCCCTCTCTACTTCCCCTCATAAGGAAGCTGTAGACAGCAATGACGTCACCTCTCAAGTCACCTCACTAAAATGCTAAACTTCCAAACACCCTATTTCGAACTGTGCTGTGATATCATGTTATACTTTTAGTTTAGTTTTTCCAAGTTTCAGTGTTTACCATGAGGCAAATGTGTCTGGCTGAACTAAATTGCCTCAGCACGACATTAATAGGAGTACTTTTGTGAACTGTTTCTTCTCTTGAAGGGCTCTAATGCAATATAGGAACACAGTCTGTAAAAGAGCATGAGTCACCTGAGTTACTATAGAAAAGTGTTTTGGATTTTTCCTGAAATCTTTTCCTTTTTTCAGATAACTACTAAAAGTCTGGGTTTTATTCTCCCCATACTTCTTTAAAACACATTTTTAGTGATCTGTAAGACTTTATTTTAATCCTCTTGGAAAGTAGGAAAACAATTGTGTGTTCACCAATAGCTTTTCTCAGAACTTATTTGGGTATCCTTTTTGGCACACTTTAATTTCAAATTATGGTTATAAATTCAGATGTATTAGGCCATCTCTCTCTGGAAGTCTGTTTCACTGAGATGTGTGTTCACCATCAGTAAGAGAACAACAAAGATAAAATATGAAGAGTTATTACTGTAGCCCACTGCTTACTTGGGTTGAAACTCTGGCCTGACAAATATGACTGCCGAGCTCGTATTTTCCACAGCAGAACCCGTATTTCACTCTCTGACAATGTTGCGGTACTTTGGCTGGAGATAGACTAGTGTGGACTGCAACAGAAGCCTGACTTTGTTCCCAGGTTGTTCTAAGTGAAGTCACCTCTTGCTAAAATCCCTTTACATCTGATAATTGTTTTTATATTTTTGCTTATGGCTCATTAATTGTTTGCACTATCCATTGGTTAGTAGCAAGTTGCAAGAGGATTCCTGAATAAAAAAGTACTGAACCTTAACATGAAAATTCATTGTGCTTTCTTGCACAGATTTTGGTAGTAGAATCATAGAACCACAGAATGGTTTGGGTTGGAAGGGACCTTAAAGATCATCTAATGCCAGCCCCCCTGACATGGGCCGGGACACCTCCCACTAGATCACACTGCTCAAGGCCCCGTCCAGCCTGGCCTTGAGCACTTCCAAGGAGAGGGCATTCACAGCTTCTCTGGGCAGCCTGTTCCAGAGTCTCACCACCCTCATCACAAGGATTTTCTTCCTAATGTCTAATCTAAATCTACCCCTGTCCCGTTTAAAGCCATTAAGAGCCAGTAGGTCCCCTGTTGCACAGCAGATACACATTGCCTCTACTTACCACAAACCAGTGCCATACCATTTCAAGTCACTGACTCCAGAAGATATTACCACAGTCTACATATTGTCTTCTATTGCTGGTTTTACAGCATGTTTTGCTAGTTGCTTTTTTGTTGGTTTTGGTTTTGTTTTTTTTTTAAACAACATTCTGTAGACTGTTTTTTAGTGCTCTAGTTCTCAGAATACATTATGGCAGATACATTTAAATAATGTTCAGAGCTTTATATAAACGCTTTTAAACTTGGGTGCAGTTCATACTGTATTGTCATTGTTCCATTGGCAAAAAAATCTACAGGAGGTAGTAGTAAAAAACATGTCAATAATGTGCTTTTGTAACACTGTAGCTTTTACTTGCATTTTTGTACTCCTTTTTCATTGCTGTGTTCTGATATGTGTGTTCTGTACAGATTCAAATAAAGATGGTATTAAAAATACTGTCAAAAAAGAACATGGGAAAGCCTAAGAAGCCAGAAACTGAATATATTGTTTAATTTCCACTACAGAAATATACATCTCATGGATGGATGGATAGATGGATGAAATGGGTTTACATACTAAAGTTACAAAAGAATTTGAAGCAAGGGTATATCTTTGAATACAAGATAGGTAGCTAATTAAACTTAAAAAAAAAAAAAATCCATAACACTTTAGGTTTTACACACCTAAACATCATTAATATCTCTAGTACCCGTCCATTGATAAATAAAGATCACTGACTTTAATTAGGAACTAGAGTGATGCTAAAAGCAGGAGATACTGGCTTGAGGAAACTAATATAAATATAGACTAGTGAACAACGCTGTAAGAGAGTAAGGAGCTAAAAAGTTATTGTCTCAAACACTTGGCAGAAGAGGAAAAGAATGTTACCATCCTAATAAGAGAAGGTGCAGTTAGAAAACAGGGTCTTGAGAAGGTGGGATAGCACTTTTCTGAAGCCAATTTCCTTATCTTGGGTAATTAACTTTGAGACAGCATTGCCCCTGCATCTCTGACAGAAGGGGAAAGGGAGGCATCGAAACCACCAGACCGCCCCTTCTTCACCCTTTATGGAAGGTTCTAGAGCAACAGGCTACACATGTGAAATAATTAGCATATGCATGGAACTGGAGGCAGGGACTACTCTAAATAACAAAACTTAGAGGGGCTCCAAAACCAGACCAGAGATGTCACTGAAACCCAGGATGATTCAGATTTTTCCTTTACCTCTATCTTTCCTTCACCTCTACCTCTCCTTTACACTCTCTCCACACACATCCCCCCAACCCCCACCCCCACCTCACGTTATGGGCTGTTCAGCCCTTTGTAAGAGTCAAGGTTCAAGTAGTATCTACCACACATATAAAATGTTTCAAGGTTCAAATAGGTCATGTCACTTTAATTTAGCCCCAAGGTATCCCAAACACTGTCTATCCCAGAGTGAGTCTTCCAGGGCGGCCCTTTCAGGACCTGACAGATGCAAACATTTAATAATAGGCATTAGTCAATAGCAATTAAATGAAAGGCCTAAGTGAAGTGGCGTTTCACATTTCAATTTGAAAATTCTTTAAATGACTTAATGAAATTTTTAAAAAAATAAAGACATTGAAATACAACCAAACATTTAAAGCAGGTATAAAATGCCTTTCTTTACAGGAGTTATCTGACAGAAAAAAAAAAAAAAAAAAGCAAGCTTAAAAAGAAAAAAAACCTAACCTTTCCTATAAAGTTTTAAATCTTTCTTTTTAAAGCTGTTGTCATACGTTTGGAGTATGAATTTCCACATAAATTATTTACAAAATGTTTTTGTTAGTGCTAATCCTAGTTAATTTGGCTGCAAAAAACTGTTAATATTTAATGTGAGTGGCATTAAACATTATCCATTCTTCTGACCAGAACAGAAAAGATCTGAATGACCTTTTCAGATAAAAATTATTTTCAACTTGTGATGCTGATGGTCCTAAAACAGGTTCTGAATAGTTACTGGAGTTTTATCTCTTCTAAGCATCTACATTTTCTGTATTAAATAAAGTTTCTTATTTTTTCTATCCTAAGGTCAAAAGGTGGAAATAACTAAGAAGTATGACTGACAAAATGTATTACATGTAGGCTGGAATAATAAACACATCTCTCTTAATCTGGGAATGATCTCACTAATGTTACTGGAATGTCCAGACAAAAGTGGTAGTGACAGTCAAAACAGTGGAGGTAGCAGTTTGCAGGCATTTTAAAAAAATTTCTAAGGTGTTATAAACACAATTGGAAGCTTTTAATATGCAATTGCCTTTTAATTTTTTCTTCCTCACAGCTGACTACTGCTCATCCTTATAATAAAGGGTGAACCTGCGACATTATATTGTCTCTCGGATAAATGATCAAACTATTACCTAAGGGAATATACTCTAGATATATTTCCTGACTCTTGCTTGGTTGGTTTTAAGTTCTTCTGTTAACAGAGACAGCTGCTGATGATCACTTTTTCTACTGGAAGCCATCAATCAAACCTTAGTTGATTAAATTAAATTTAAATTTCTAAATTTATCCAGTAGCATGAAACAAAGGAGCTACATGCTGCTTACATCTTTGGTTTTAGGGGGTTTTTTGTGGGGTTTTGTTTGCCTTGGTTTGGTTTTGGTTTAGGGGTTTGGGAGGGTGGCGTTTTCTTTTGTCTTAGGAATTGCAGTGTAAGCCTTACTTGGCAGTCAAAGAATATAAATCAATTTTCACTTGAGAATTGTCCACCAAGACACATGCTGAGTGGACACCACTTAGGCATTAGCACTAAGCTCGTCCCAAAAGACTGTAATCTACAATACTCAAATCATTGTGTGAATTCATTATTCTATTTTCCAAACAAAAAAGAGCTTTGACATTTTTCTTCACAATGTTTGAATTCTCTCCCAGTAAACCTATCACATGGTCGTATAGAGTCAGTCCCGCAGAATTCTAGAGCGTATTTTCATATCAGATCCTTTGTAGAGGCAAGACAACAACAAAAACTAATGACAACAAAGCAGACCCAATTTTATCAGCTGTTTCAGGTATCAGTTTCACTGGTTTTGATCAAAGACTAACCTGAAGAGACTGCCAAAATTCACACCATGGAGGAATTTAGATATATACTTTAAATTAATTTCAAGTGTAATCTGGAGACCTGAAAAGAGAGCAATCCTGGAAAAATAAAAATAATAATAATAAAAGAATTCTGTGCAGAATTCCCTCATATAGCCTCTCTTAGCACTCCTCGATAGGCATATTTATGTCAGGACACAAGTAGAAGACAAGTCCCTGTTTTATGTGGAGAACTTTCCCCTAAAACATGCAATTCACTTGTGTAGGGCTGTTATGGCTTTCATAAGGAGATACATACATGTTCCCAGAAGTCATTGATGATTTGGGTGTATAAATATTCTTCTATTTCCTTTTGGTTCTGGTGATTAACTGGAGTCATTTTCAGCAGCTCAGTGAATGGTAGTGAGTTGAGATCCCATCTTTCCTTCCTAATTCCTTCAAGAAGTTGTAGTCTATTTTTGTTTTGGTTTTACTTTTTTTTTTTTTTTTTTTTTCCATAGAAGCATTATTTATGAATGATTACAAATGTTTTTTTTCATATTTACGCTCTGTATGCTAATTCTTAACAGTGTGTATGTAGGTACAAAACAAGAAAAGCATTAGTAAATCAGAGTGGTGAAATAGCTGGTTTCTGTCCTCTTTTCCTGTAATTCAGGTGTTGACAACTTGAAAGGTAGATCATAATTTTGCTCTTCTTTCACATTTCATTAAAGATTAACTTCTGTAATTTATCCTCTGGAATGCAGGAAGGCTGAGTGTGTTTTTTTCTATGTAATGACAATAGTCTATAAGAATGTAAATGGATACTGAATTGCTGAAAATCCAGACTCAATGAGTTTATAAATGAAAATGTTTTCCTAATAAAATTATGGATTTCAAACAAAATGGCAAAAGCTCAAAACACCCAACCTCCACCACTAAATCCCCATTCAGATTACAACCAGCTTTTGTTTTACTTCTAAAGAGAAAAATAGTGCTGGCAGATTTAGTGTGAAGCAATTTAATTTTACTAGAAACTGTAGAACTGTATTTATGATAGGAGAATCTAGGATAAAATATTTCCTCTAAAATTAATGTGAACGTCATGGTTAACTCCAGTAAGCAACGAAATAACATGCAGCCACTCACTCACTCACCCCTTCCCCAGTAGAGTGGGGAGGAGAATTGAAAAGAAAGGAAAAC
>JMFS01001128.1:0-10539 GCA_000699545.1 Podiceps cristatus | reverse complement strand
TGGATGAGAGGATTGAATGCACCCTCAGTAACTTTGCAGGTAACACCAAGTTAGGTGGGAGTGTTGATCTGCTCCAAGGTAGGAAGACTCTTCAGAGGGACCTGCACATGTTGAATCAATGAGCTGAGGCCAATTGGATGAGCTCCAAGGAGGCCAAATGCCGAGTCCTGCACTTGGGTCACAGCAGCCCCAGGCAACGCTACAGGTTTGGGGAGGAGTGGCTGGAAAGCTGCCTGGTGGAAAAAGATCTGGCGGTGTTTGCTGACATGAACCAGCAGTGTGGCCACATGGCCAAGAAGGCCAAAAGCATCCTGGCTTCTACAAGGAATAGTGTGGCAAGCAGGACTAGGGAAGTGATCATCCCCCTGTACTCGGCACTGGTGAGGCTGCATCTCAAGTACTTGGATAAGCTTTGGGCACCAGAGTATAGGAAAGACATTTTGATGCTCGAGAGGGGTTGTTCAGTCTGGAGAAAAGGAGGCTGAGGGGAGACCTTCTCGCTCTCTACAGATACCTGAAAGGAGGTTGTAGCGAGGTGGGTGTGGGTCTCTTCTCCCCAGTAACAAGTGATATGACAAAAGGAAATGCCCTCAAGTTGCACCAAGGGAGGTTGAAATTAGATATTAGGAAACATTTCTTCACTGAAAGGGTGGTCAGGCACTGGCACAGGCTGCCCAGGGAAGCGGTGGAGTCACCATCCCTGGAGGTATTTAAGATATGTGGCACTTAGGCACATGATTTAGTGGTAGATGTGGCAGTGATAGGTTAATGGTTGGACTTGATGATCTTAAAGGTAATTTCTGACCTAAACAATTCTATGATTCTAATGATCCTCCAGTTTAAATGAAGAGAAACTCTTCATTTTTCATTTCTTTTTTTCATTTCTTTTTTTTTCATTTTTTTGGATTTGTGGAGTTAGCAATTTCTGCTGTGTTGTATAGGAATTAACTGCACCAAAATTACTGTAATTGACATTCTAATAAAAACATATAGAAGTGTCTTGTTGCATTTCTTCACCATTGTGTAGAAGTATATCCCTCCCCTGCAATACTACATAATTCTTTTTATGTTTAGAGATGCACGCCTTACATACCAGGTATTCTAAACTTGGTCTTTAATACCAGTCACACAGAAAACAATTTTTTTAATTCAATGTGATTCAAGATATAACTTGGATTCTTGTTTTTCAAAAAAAGTATTTATAGAACTGTGAAAGGAAAAAACATAGAACCATGTTAAAGCTCTAAGAAGCACTTAAAATATTAAATATAAAAATAAAAATAAAATTATTAATCCAGTTTTATTGTAATATTTATTATATATTCCTGAACTACTTTTCCTCTGTCTGACTGAATATATTTTATTTTATAAACTCTTCTCATTTTGTGATATGTGGACTTATGTTTAACTACTTTTCCTAAGACAATATTATTAATTTTTTCCCATCCTCCCTATTTCCCCCCACAGTCATATCTGTTTCACAGGAAGCAGTGAATTTATTTCCTTAAATTCTTGTAAGGTGAACAGTGTATTATCCCCGTTATACTAATATTTGTTGCCTTTGATTGATTAAATCCAAGAGTATCTAGAAATTCCAGGTCTGCAGTAAAAGAAATGCAGGATCTGATTTTGCAGAGCGTTTATATTGCATTTTATACATTCAAAGCACGGTCTGTATTGACTGCATTTGCACTTCTATAAATCAGACCCTACAGTCTCAAGTTAGACACCTAGAAAATGAGAAACCTGTAGCTTGTAGTCTCCTCTGAAAAACTGAGCTTCAGTGACTTAACTACAATCAGAGAATTATATTTCCATGCAAGTACTTTGCTGTCTGGGTCACCAAGTAACTGCTTTAACTAGAAAGCTCTTTCTTTTTATGCAGTCTTTCAAAGGTGGAAAATTTAGATCCACTCTGTGGATGGTATCAAGCAATATACAATAACTAGTGGCACTTGAGAGTTGTCATCCTTTGTGAAATTCAGTATGCCAGACGGGTGAGATACACACTTACTTAATGGATTTCACAGGTATTTGCCTACAGAGGAAGGCAATCTCTCTGCTAGACAAAACCTCTTAGAAATTAAGGAGAGATATAAGGAGGATTCTGTACAAACTGAATCATTTTCAAATTTGAGCAGATTTTCATGGTGACTTAAGGATATTTCATTGTTTCAATTTCTCAATCAAAACAGGTTTTGTTCAAAAAGAAAAATCTGCAATGTTGTTTTACATGTTAGTAGAATGATGTATTTGTTTCATGGCCATATTCTTTGAAATAGGTGTACTGCCTGGGCTATCTGGGGAGGAGGGAGCTTTATTACTTTCAATAGACTGAGATAACACGCATTGCAAATGTCAATCAGACTACTTTTTTTTAAACTATAACCAGCTACAAATATGTGGAAACGTAAGTTTTTGTTACACCCTAATGACAAGATAGTGCTAATGTGCCCCTGCCATGGTAGAAAGTTGGACAACTCTCCGCAGTAAATTAGGAGAGATGACTGGCAGTGCACAGCTTTCAGGCCCCATGGTAGGCAGATTTCAGCTCATTTGGGGCAGCTTGATTGCAGCTGCAGGTGGCACCTTATAAGGTTTCTGCTTCTGTCATTTCTAGTGTTTTCCTGGCTAGTATATATGGAGTGGAGAAAGAAATTTCAAAGATAATATAGTTCTTTCCCGAAAGTTATGAGAAGCTGTAAGAGCAAACCTAGGGTAGTGGAATGAGGCCATACGCATACCGATTTTAGTTTAGTTTAGATCTTCTGACCAGTCTGGGTACCCTGTCAAAGGAATCAAATCTCAGTATGGAATCTTATCCTGCATTCATTGTCAAGTTTAGGGGGAAAAGTACTTCCAACAGAGCTTTTCTTCATATTTTAATTAATAATAGGAAGTGACAGCTCATCTGAAAGATTTTCAATCTACGAATAAAAAATGATGGAGATTCAGCCACTGAAAACATCTGGGGAAATAATTTACTGCAAATTTAAAAAATCCGCTGGCTCCCAGCTTTTGTTTAGATGAAGTAAGATCAGGAAAAACAAATAACATTATCATTTTCTCTCTTATTTCTTCTACTTTATTCCATTTCATGCATTACAAACACAAGTATTCTGCATTTCAGACGCATTTTGTCAGCATGCAATGGTGTGCTAGAGTCTAATAAGACTATGCTATTCTAGGACAGAAAATAAATGAGACGTTATTGTTAGTTTCTACCCATTGCCATTTCATTGCTGGACCAGGGTCACCTTATTTGGAGTAGGGCATCAACAACAGTCAATACCAAACTGTAATTTTCTGGGCTAGAAATGTTTTGGGTTTTTTGGTGTGTTTTTGTTTTGGTTTTTGTTTTTTTGTTGTGCCTTAAATATTAACATCCTTAGCTTGATTTAAAAATTATAGTGTAATGTAGGATAATCATTTCATAATAACCACTACCCACCGAAAGGAAGTCTGGTGGTATACTGCTTATCCTGTGGCTTCTGGGAAGAATTTGGAAGTAGCTTTCCAGGTCTGAAAAAACATAAGAAACAGAAATATTGCATGGGAGCTGTAGTAAAAATATTACAAAGGTCTTTCATGAAACAGATGTCCTTACTTGTCAAGGTCTTCACAATTAGATGCAATTTTAATTTTAAAAGATATCTCCTTTTAATATTCTTGAACAAGTTAAGATCATCATCTCTGCTAAATTGTTTGACTCTAATTGGATGCAGAACAAAAATCTTTGTCAATCCTGCTGACACTTGTACTAAATTTCTTTCCTAGGTTTGAATGTGCTTTCAGGTATAAATCAGAATATTAATGATAATTTTTACAGCCTTGCATAGTCTGAGATTTGGGTTTCTAAGAGCTCATTGTCATTCTTCTTACTATCAATTACTAAGCCAAAGGTTTGGACTAGCATGCAGTTAAATACTTGTGTATCTTCAATATCTTGATAATGCTAGAATTATCTATTATTAATTACCTATCTAGTATAGCTATATATATATAGTATACCTATGGCATTCAAACAATAGCCACAACAGCAGAGACATGCAAATCTCATAATATTGAGGAAAAAAAAAAAAAAAAACAAAACAAAAAACAAAAAACAAACCAACAACAACTAAAAAAACCCTAATAAACAAAAACCAGTTTTTGATATAGTACCTTTCACTTATGGGAGCAACATAAACTGTTGCTTCAAGAGCTGTTATCTTGCTGCAAGATCTCCCCATTTAGAGGTTTTGTTGGTATAGCTACAGTGGCAACCCATTCCTTATCTAGACAGGCTGTCTTATCTCTGCAATCTGACAATCTGGGTAAATTACCTGTTAATAAATGAGTATAACTCTATTCAAGTCATGAGATTCACTTACCCTCATCTTGGCTCCCATATTCAATGGTAAGAACTCATAGAGACAGCCTCACGATTTAAAGATTCATTTGCATTGTCAGACTTTTAGTGATGCCTTACAGATCAGGTGTTCAGTGGTTTGTTTTATTTTTTCCTATGATCCCACTACTGCTCTGTAATGAAAAAACGTGTATAGAAGAGTAAGTTTATGTTCCTGTATTTATAAGTCCTAGCAACATATATTCTACCTGCTTCTCTCTGTTTTCTCTGCATTTGTTATGATGAATGCCTTACACAAATCATGAATTTCTAGTCTCTCTGCTTCATTCTTCAAGAGCACAAACACACTCGAGGATTCTCATCATTAATAAATTCAAACCTCATAAATGGACACATTTCTACATTTCACAATGCATACTTAGCTTCCTGGAATTTACCTACCAAAAGTATGTTGCTGAGGCTAAAAGTTATCTCTTCAGGATCCAGTCAACCACTGACTTTTCAATAGGTAACCTAAATATCCAAAGTGATTTTAACACATTTTTGTGAAAGAAAGATTTTGGGGAAATTCTCATTTTCACTCTATTAGAAGTAATTACTATGAATCAGGAAGAGGCTTTCCCCACTAAATGTTATCCCACACTGACCCAATGCAATCTCTTGAACTTCCTATCCTGTACCTGCCATGTACCCACCATTATTGAGAGAATGCTGGTGCATTCTGGCCTCAAAATGCTATCAGAGCTGTGCTAGGAAACACAGCTGCCCTGGCAGTGAGCATCAAGACTATTTGCAGCAGAAGAGGGTGTTTTGTGCGTGGGGTTGGAAATTAGTATAGTGTGGGAGCTAACAGGGAATGCTGTGAATCAAGATGAGGAGGTTATCAATGAGAGTGAGAACGGACAATGTGAGATTGGTTAAGCTGGAAGGACCCAGAAGCTGAAGCTCAGGGAAGTGATGATGCAAGAAAGAGATGGACTACATGGATAGCATGACTCATTTCAAAGAGCAGGAAAGATTGGTACTAGCTATCCTGTTGGAAAAATCACTGAAGGGAAAAACAAAGCATTGTCCACTGCCAGGAGCTCTGCATGTCCTGTGCCCAGGCAGGGAGCAGGGGCAACATCCACCCATGTTCAGCAGAGGATCTATGGAGCTGTGATTCCCTTCCCCGTCCTAGGGATATGCTGCAATGAAAGTTCATTCATTTTTACAGTGCTTAGTGCAACTAAGGATACTTTGGCCCTTGATAGCAAATGAAATTGTGACTAATTATTCCATTGCACAGTGGTTACATGCCACCTTTTACACACTTTGTTTCATGTAATTCTGTGAAAATGTTGGAATTGTCTTAACCTTTGTGTGGTATCAGACCATATGAAGTAAATACTCTTTCCAAACTCTTCTAGTAGAGTCAGAAGTGGTCTATTAAGATCTTAGGATCCTAAGTCTTAGGATTCTACCAACAGCTACATATGGTGTTATTTTTTAAGATTTGTTTCAGTGCATTTCTAGAATTAACAGTTTCCTTTGAAGAATATAGTCTGCTGTTAGATATAACAATACTTCTACTTAACACAGAGTCACTTGAGCAAGCAAGCACCCAGCCATTGAAGCACATTCACTGCTGTCAGAAATGGAATGCAGTGTGCTTTAGTTGAGAGAGAAGTTTGTGTAATGCTGACTGGCCTACATTTTTGCATAGAAAACAGTGAAAAGACTACTCTAGTAATTTGGCCAAAGGCTATATAAACCTTATTAGAAATGTTCAGTCTCACAACTGGGACTGTGGCTGGAAACACCTATTTAAATATTAATTTCTACTCCTAAAAAGGCGAGAAAAATCCATCTAATTTAGTAAAGGCCTGCAAACATAGGGAAAAAAAGTTGATCATAAAATTATTAATTAGTAATATGTGATTACTTCACTATAACCTTCAAAGATAATTCAACCACACAGTAGAGCATTGAATTCATACTCAATGCTTTACTGTGAGACTGAGTTTAACTTTGTGAATTATATATAACATAAACAGTATTTAATTTATGAAGGAACAATATTCTTACTTTAATTATTCTTGGGGTTGTTTTTCCCTCTGCATAATACTGACTTTGATATGTAAAAATGGCTATCCATTAATTGATTAATTTTGTCTTCATTTAAATTATTTCTCACAGGTGTTGAAATAACCATGCCTAGTTTTTCTTTTCCGTTTTCCTTTTCTCTTATTTCAATTTCTCTTTTGTCATGCAGACTGAAAAGAGGAACTGGAAAACAAAGTGCTTTTCTAATCCTTTTCTATTATTTACCACAGCAATTTTTTTCTGGTGATACTAAAAAACAATATAGAAAAACATGTTATTTGATACTGAATGCTGTCAGGTAAAATTGAGTAGCAACAGCTGGATATATGTCTTGTACCAGTTAATAATCATACAGTGTAATTTAGCCACTAGAGTTAAAAAACACAGCTAGCAATAATCTTGCTTTTGGTTTGATAGTTCTATGAGTATGTTCTCAGCATTTTATGTAACTCACTGTTAAAAAGTTCACAATCATCAGCCTATTTTTCCCCTTTCTTTTTTTCCTTCCAGGTTATTTACTCTTTCTGTAATGACTTAAAAATAAAAGATAAGATGTCTCTTCATTTGACTTTCTTGAATAATTTGATATAGTTTGAATTCATGTTTTAGCTCAGGAGGTTTGTCTCTCAACTCTCAGTTCAAATTTGACCTCAGGCTTCATCCAGCTCACATAACTTTAGGAACAATGGCCATAGGAGATGTATAAAGAGTTTTTAATGATGTTATTCCCAGTGCTGGTACCATTAAGGGCACCATCCTTAGATTGTAGTAGTGCAAGTGGTTTTGTTAAATGCTACATTTTTCATAGGTCATGCCATGCAAATGAGGAATAAAAGGAATATAATTTTCTTGGTCATCATTTTACCGATATACACCACAAAGCAGAAAACAGATCTTCGTGTTTGGGGGTTTTTTTGTTTGTATGTATGTTTGTTTGTTTCTTGAATGTATTGTGGTTATTTCTTCTTGGTGATGACATTTCTTCCATTTAAACATCCCAGTGGTACTAAGAAGCTTTCTACATAATGAAGTTTTCTTTTAGTATTATTTTCATCATCATACTTGTCACCATCATCATCATTAATTATAGTTGGCAGATATTAGATAACTCTTTTGTCAAAACCTGCGTCCTTAAAGGGGTCTTTCTTTCATATTATTATATGTAGTATTTTTCATTTGGATTGATTTGATTTAGAAAGGATTAGACATGCTTCCAGTTTGTGCATAGTAAAAAGTCTCTGAATTTGTTAAAATCACTTACTGACATTTTCCTTTATGTATCTGGTCCAGTTGCTAGCTGAATTAAAAGTACAGGATTACACACCCTTAAATCAGAACACACTTGAAATTAGTGTGTATATTTTGAAAAGTGTGGGTTTGGGGCTGGGTTTGGGTTTTTTTTTTGTGAGTAAACTACTTTCTTCCAAGTGGATTCTTTCCTTCCATGGATACCTGTAAGGTAGTTCTAAAAGTAACTTCCTGCAGACTTTTGTTTACAGTGGTTTTCCCAGGTTGTTTCAGAGAACAGGCTACAACCTCACTGGTAGCCTCAACGATGTCAGGTCACAGGCACAAGTACGGGAACTGCACTGTCCTTACTATGATTTTGGCTTAGGCCAGCCAGTACTTTAGCTAACAGCTCCATTCAAGGGTCAGGAGCTCAGACAGGTCAGGTAATTTTACCAGATTGTGATTTAAATGCTAGTACTTTCTTTCAGAGGTTAAAATACTCAATTAGTTGGCCAAAAGTCCAGGCACCCTTCAGTTTACCAGTACAGATATAGTCCTTTTCTATCAGAAATGCCTGGTAGATGGTTGTTTTTTGGTTTTTGGGGTTTTTTTTAGTTTCAGGCATGGGAACCGGGTACCGATTTTTTTTGTAATTTATCAGTATCAGCAGTACATCATATAATGATGTGCTCTAAAATGGCTCCACTCCATCAACTATCCTCTGAAAACATAGTTGTCTATTTTCTCCTCCTATACCCATGTGTTTTAAAGAAGGGTGAGTCATATAATACCCTGGATAAGCCTTAACTACTTACACTTTGAGTAGTTCTGCTCAAGCCCAAAGGGCAGCTAATCTGTTATACACTGTAAATTGTAATGTGGACCAGAACACATCCTCTTCTACCTGACTCCTGCTAAACCAGAAAACAAACTTGACATGATCACAAGAAAGAATTGAACTTGAAGAATATTGTAGAGAATTAGAACAGTCACAGGTGTATGCAGATATAGTGAAATCATTACCTCTTAATAAATGATCCCAAAAGATTTATACAACTCAAAAATTTCCATATACCTTTTTTTCTTCCTCTCCATGCTCTCCATAGTAAATTCACAATGTCAATGCTCAGTGTAAAAAAAGAGGAATGATTAGTGCTACTAGCAACGAGCATAATGAGAACAAGGTATTGAATACAGCAGAGAGTGTGCAGCACCTTTGATAACCCAGCCATAAAACAGAGCTCCGATTACTGTAGCAACTATTTACAGAAAGAAATTCCCCTGCTGAATTTCTCTTTTGGCTTTGAACATAATGCTAACCTTGCACATTCAGCAGAATTCACCTTTCAAAGCCACAGCCATGCTCTCTGCTTCCAGAAAATAATGTACTGAAGTGTTCTCATGGACTTGGCCATGAATTAGAAGAACCCATTCACAGGGAATATATATATATTTATATCTAAAAGCTACCAAGCTGCTCTTTTGCTGCTCCCTTAGAAGGTTGTTTCATTAGTTACACTGTGCTTCAGATACTATAACAGGCTGCATTTTCATGCTTTTCAGTGGACCTACTTTTTAATGTAATTCTTTTGCTTGTGGTGCACAAGTAGAATGCCATTGTCAAAGAATATTTTTTCAAATAAAGAACTTTGGTCGTTAAATTTTGCAGAGAATCCCATACCACAGAACTTCAGCGTTATGAAAACCACTTGACTGTAGACATTTGGTGGTAATATTCATAGCCAGAACTGAACAGCAAATTAAGCCTGCTGTGTTACATGCATTGTCCTGTTAATGTGAAGCATATTAACTGGATTTGACTCTGCAGTCAATAGATTTCTTTCCTCCTCTTAAATGTATAACTCACTGGTGGGCAACAGAGACAGCAGGAAGCAGGACAAATGGAGAAAGAATGTAATAATTATGCACAATACGTTCTGAATGTTAGTTATCTATGATCAACCAGTCATTCTGAATTTTAGAATTCAACAATGAATTTTGCAGTTTTGTAGGAAAAAAAATAGAATTGTATTATACTTGAAAGATACACATATTGATTATGATGTTCAGAAAAATGTAATGTTACATCTATTTTTAAAAAAATGTCACTAATGGAAGGACTAACCAACTGTGTTAAAATAACATTAAAGCAGCAAAACTTTTCACTAAGTGGCAAAACATTCTTACTTGCATTTCATAAATAATTTAGAATAGAAATAACTGAATTTCAGACTTGTTTTGTTCAATTAAATTTAGTAACAAATGAAATTACATCTCAGAAGTTTTCAACAGAATGGCTCAGTCCTGTATTCAAAATAATGATAGAATCATAGAATCATAGAATGGTTAGAGTTGGAAGGGACCTTGAAGATCATGTAGTGCCAACCTCCCTGCCATGGATGGGCAGGGACACCTTTCCACTAGACCATGTTGCTCAAAGCCCCGTCCAACTTGGCCTTGAACACTTACAGGGATAGGGCATCCAGACGACTACCCACTACTGCTCTTCCACGTGGGTGCTGATGAAGCCGTAGTAAGTAGCCCGAGGGTAATAAAAAAAGAATTCAAAACCCTGGGGTGGTCAGTGAAGGAATCAGGAGCGCAGGTTATTTTTAACTTGCTCCTTCCACTGGGGGGCAAAGACATTGGCCAATACAGGCGAATTCAGTCTATTAACGTGTGGCTCTGTGACTGGTGTCGCAGCCAGAACTTTGGGTTTTTCGATCTTTGGATGACCTACGGGGCACCGGGCTTGCTGGCATCAAACGGGAGCCAGCTTTCTCAAACGGGAAAGAGGGTCTTTGCCCAGGAACTTGTGGGGCTCATTGACAGGGCTTTAAACTAGATGTGAAGGGGGAAGGGGATCCTATTGG